>CM050424.1:14896064-14983564 GCA_027564155.1 Gymnocypris eckloni scoliostomus
AACATCTGTCACGTTTGATAAAATTACAGGAATAAATTACAATATCAATTTATAATACGAACATTTCCCGAAAGATACAAAAAACTCCCACAAATCTCGGTCCTCGTGCATTTGTGGAGCCCGAAGTTATTAAACCAACAGATGGCAGTGTTGTTATGAAGAGAAATTGATTTTCTTATGTGAGGCCCGTCTTAATTTTGAATTATAGATTTCATTATAATTGCACGAGCTACTGGATAAGTAATTATTATATAGTGGTAGAGTATTAATATAGTGGTTGTCTTTTCTTTAGTCTGACTCTCAAGCTGTTAAAATAATAGCTGTCAATAGCTTCTGTTTTTAAGACTTTTCTTGTTAAAATTAATTATTTATAACACGTGACTAAATCAATTTGAGTCTTGTTGATAGTGAACTTGATTGCTAAACTTTGTATATTTGTTCTTTCAATTACGACCAGTTTTATATGATCAATTGACCTTAAAAGATGAAATGATTATGTAAATGTCCTTTTGTCTGTTGTATATGTAAATGCATGGCAGAAGATCATAATGTTTTTCTGTAGAACTTCTAGACCAGATGTGCTTGCATTACTATGTTTATTTCAGCCTCAAACACGTTTCAGTTTAGTCATTTATGAAGCATGCCGTGTTTTCCCATGATGTTGGGCAATGCATTACAGAAAATGGGATTGAATTATGCTCAACCTCTCTGATCTCCAAAACAGCTCTTTAATTTCTCAGATTGCTGTGGTTTGATGGTGATGAGGGACGTTGTGTTGCTGTAGGTCAGATTGTTGGAGGCATCCCTGTGTTGATGTCCAGACTCCAGTAGACTGACTGTATGTCCTCCACAGTTTCCGGTATGAGCTCACTATTCAGCCAAAGGACTTTAGGACCAAACAGAACATCAAACTGCTTTTATTAACGGACAGTTGAGACTGAATCATTGCTGAATAGAGCACCACCAGGAGGTACTCAGTATGCGTCTGGACATTTCACATTTCGTATAGGCCTATTTTTTTTATTAATTATGGCATTCTGTGTTTCACAGTCTTTTAGTTTGTATTAAAAAATGTCAAGGGACATTGAAATGGTAAGGTTATCATTTGCCTATAGGTGGTACTTGATTGTTCTTTGATTGAAGATTGTTTCTGACACGTTGCATGAATAGAGTATAAATTGGGCATGAAATAAATGAAATCAGTTTTTTCTTTCTTAACAAATGGTCAGTGAAAGTATGAATTGTTTAATTTAACGCTCTTAAATGTCAAACTCAGGAGGTCAAATTGAACATAATATGAGTCATGTATTTTCTATTCATTTTTATGAGGTTTGTATTTTTTTGTTCAAGCATTAAATTATTAAATCTAAATATATATTTTAAAATAACATGAACAAATAAATATGACTTGTATGTTTTAGTAATTCAAATGAGTGAATGTGTGTACATGTGACCAGGTGTTGGTTATTATTTGACTTGATTGTTTCTGGCACTTTGCAGGAATAAAGTACAAAACTGGGCAACATCTCCCCCCCTCTCAACATATCAGTATAAAAACCACTTTAATTTAACATTTATAAAATGCTGTTCATCAGACTCAGGAGGTCAGATTGATGTATGAGTCATTTCATTTCTGTTCATATTTTGATAAGGGTTTGCCAGTTTTGCGACCAATATACTAGTTAAAAACCCTGGTTATTATTATATATATTTTTTCATTCAATCAATAAACAACAACAAAAATTACTATATCAAAATATTTTATATATATATATATATATTATTATATAAATGTCTTTAGTAATTAAATTAGTTAATGAACTATTTAAATAGTATTTTCTTGTGAAATGTAGTACAATTATCTTCTTATCATTTTATTTACAACTTGAATTTTTAAAACAGGAAGAGTAAAAAAGTGCAAGATTTGTCTTAAGAAACAGTGAAAGGGCCACTTCTTTATTTGAACATTAATACAATGTTGATTGATGAGCTCAGGATGTCAAATTAAATATTATATGCATCATTTATTTTCTAGTAATATTTTTGTGAGGTTTTGTGAACTTTAAACAGTTTTATTATGTTCAAGCAATGAACATTAAATACTTTGTGTCTCTAATAAAGTGCAGTATATATATGGAAAGTGCTTTCTGCTGACATTAAGCATTTGATATCGTGCCATGAGTGACAGCGAGTTTTTGATGAATGACACACGACTGCCTGTCACGAGCCGTCAGGGTTTGTTACCATGGCGATGATAACGAATGGCGTGTCCCGCTGCTCGTGAGATCTCCTAATGAGGCAGTTACAGTAGAGGTCAGAGGCAGAGAGTGCTGTCTGTAATTGCATCACGTCCCCAGACAGAGTAAATTTGTCTTTTAAAGAACAAATGAACATCAAGGACAACATGAGTCATATACGTATTCATTTTTCTTCCTTCCTTTGTCATTTAGATACACGGGCTCTTCTGATCACCGATTGTGTATCTCGACAGTCCAGAATGAACTGTCTTTGAAACGCTGTGTTAAAACAGGAATCGGCAGCTGGATCTTTTACCATTCATTTGACAGATTAATCCCAAGGACTGCAGTTCAGTTTGACCTGTTTCTTTCTCAGCTCTGTTGTCGGTTCACTTTAATACAGTCGACCCATATTTACTGTGATACTCTCAGTGAACTCAAACCTCCCAGCACCCTCAGAAGTGGAGATGTGTTATTCACTCAATTTGTATATTATTTACATGCGGCTGTACCTGATAACCAACCTTTTTAAAATCCCCAAATCATGCCACTCTTTTCTTATAATAGCTAGTTATCAACATTATATTTAATGAAACAACTAGCTGTTTAGTGAATATTAAGTCTGAAGACTTGGTATTTTTCTACATTCATAACTTCTCAGTATTTATATTTGCTCTGAAATGGCTTAAAATAAGATTTTTTGTTTTCTTTATGGATGGATTATATCTGGTCAGATTTAGATTTCAATGTGCATATTTACCTTTGCATACTGTAGATTAAAAAAAATATCCACAGAAAGCAAGTCTTATTTTTTGATATAAACAATTTAGCTTTTCAAGTGCATTTATCATGTTCTAAGCATATTTAGATATTTATACTGAAAAACAAAACAGAAAAATACTGGTTCAGAAAATGATATTTTCATTGCCTTTGGTATGCAAATTTGACATTTGGATGTTCAACTTCAGAGAGCGGTCAGTGGGTAGATAATCTTTTTTTTCTAATGTGTAACATCCACACACAAAACAATCCCTTCATGGAAACTCTGTTTTACTTCAGGTTCTAGTTCAACATCAACCAGAGCTTCATTTACAGTCATCTTACGTTTGAAGTCCAGTGTCAGTCAGCATAGAGTCAGTTTTGAGGAGTAGGCAGCTTTATGCGGTTTGGCAATACTACAACTTTACATTTTCAACTTTTCCAAAAACAAGATCGTATAACTAAACTAAAGCTATTCTTATCATATAATAACCCAGATCAGATTCCAAGAGTAAAGTACTTGTAATTAGAATATTTATCATTTAAAAATATTCCTAATCAGATTAGTTACTTTTTTGGATTGGATGATTACTTATTTTTCACGCAATGACTATCAATATCCATCATTTATAACCCTATTCTTTTGTTTATTTTTACATTTTCCTTTCTAAATCAGCCTACCACATTTATACAGTTTGGAAAACCCTGCTCCGATCATGTTTAATGCATTTCATGTTGATAACAAAGAATGGAATATATATATACATATATTAATATTAATGTTAAAATAATCCCATTAAAATCGATGTGATGAATGAGTTAGATCAAAAGTAATCAAAACATCGTCAGACTACATTATCTATTGTGTAATTCAGATTATGTTACTGCAATTTTCGTCATGTAATCAGTAATAGACTACAATTTGTAATATATCCAGCACAGTAAATGATTAATGTTGTATTTTGTTCTCTTTATTTTTAGTGTTTTAATGTATCTGTTTACTGTTTAAATGTAATGTTATATAAAGCTTTCACTCTATTTTTGGTTCATTTTTTAAAAGATAATTGTTTTCTGCCAGAAAAATACAGCTCCTATTAAATAGTGAATTATGTTTGGAGATATTTATAAACTGATGCTACTCAAGAGGGCAGACTCTTTTTTGTTGGTTGGTCATTTTTAAAAGGGTTGATTGAATTGTAACTTGTGGTTGTGTTGTTGAATGGGAAGGATACATTAACACATTTTGAGCCATGCAAAGCTGCAAGCAAAGCACTGTTGGTGTTTGTCTCTGTGTTTGCTCAACAGTTGTCTGAACAAGGGCACATTGCCATTGTGCTCTGTTGAGCTTTCTCTGGAATTACAGCATTGGTGGATTTGTGTGAAGATCAAGCTAAGCACGTGTATGAAAACACTTAAGCCGGTTTCATGAAGATGTTTGGAATGATGATACATGGATGAAAGAAGGAGTTTTCAGAAATGTTCTATATTTTGTAGCGTTTCTGGTCATCAGATAAGAGAATGACAATTATGCATTCATGTGGATAAGAAGCACATCACTTCTGGAGAGTAAAAACGCATTTGAAGAATCTCATCAGACTAATTGGTTTCCCCTCTATGAGCTCAGAGTAGGTCAACAGACGAAGGTAACTGGATGATTTAAGCTCATAATCCAGCACAGACCCTACCTACCCACAAAACACACTCTCACACACACCTTTAGATGCATACACACCACTCTATTCAAAATAAATCAAATGTGATGCTTGAATGCTGGTCTAAAAAACAAGGGGTACAACATTCTAATGTTAAAGAATGTTTGTATTAATGTATGTACAGGTAGTCTACGTATATACCAATGATGTGACTATATAGAACAAATGTATTTATTAATTCATACATGCATGCATAAGTGCTATTTATTTATTTATGTATTTAATGATATACTTATTTATTTACTTGCACTATATGACACTGGTAGGTATAAATATAGATATATTTGCAATCATATCGTATGCATATTGTAAGCAGCGATGATCGTGAATGGAATTTGTGATTCGTGAATGTAATGAATCAGTCCTTTGGTTCTTTTCCATGAAAGAGTCAAACGGTTTGGCGAAAATGTTCTGAATCGGTTCGAATCCAGACAGTTTACTCACGCTCTGAATCATTTACAGGGGCTGTTCACTCTGTAAACGGTAACACGACGATACTTTAAAATGAACAACTGTCTGCATTTATCACAGATGTAGTTCAGCACTCTCACACAGGGGCGTTGCTAGTGGGGGGGGGACAGGGTGACAGATGCATAGGGCCCAGAGATCTGTAGGGCCCGCGATCGCCTGGCCATCAGGAGCACCTGGACATTATATTCAAGTAGTGAGCAGATCGCCGAAATGAGCGAGACATCCCCGAAGTGACCTCCCTCTCCCTTCTATGTGACAAAAACATATCACCACAAATGTTAGTTTACATTTTACGATGCCCCCCCCCTCCCCCCCCCGCCACTGAACGTGATATTGCGGTGGCCCCATAGCAAATTCAGTGCACAGGGCCCAGAAGCGACGGCCCTGCTCGAACATGCCAATTTTAAATGGCGCAGGACACAGGTAAAGACATACACAACATTACCATGATATACCCTGTTTTCCCAAGGCATGTAAATACCATGGTACATTAATATATGATAATCGGGTTGTGAGTGCCAGGCAGCAGGATCAGTGCTGTGATTGTTCAGTCATTTGCACCGTTAGCATCGGCTGTCTATTTTGCACTCTTCCTCCTCTGAGTCACTGGCTTCAGGCATCACTATGGCGACTCAGGGACTGTCAGTCCTGCAAGACTTTGCCACTGCTGTCGTCGCATTTGCCTTGTGACTCACGAACAGCAGTCTAATCTATCGTAGGCCTGTCACTGCGGCCAGACAAACTGTCATCCTCTTCTGGCAGTGTTCTGTTCTTCTCAGCCCATGCGGATTTAGACTTTTCAGCCATTTATCGCTTTTTTTTCTTAAATGTTAAAGCCACAAAATATAGTGACTTCAAGGTAGGACAGAAAACTAGGTAGGGCAGAAATAAAAATGCATGATTTCAGTGCAATCATCTCTTCATATGTGACCTTTGACTTCAGCTCAGTTGTGATGCATCAGGGTAGATAAGATTAAATGCATGGCTTTGATTCACGTTCCCTTTAGAATGCTATAAGCAATGATGCAGAAACTGATTAGATGCTGCTTTAGAATGCTGATTAGACCTGAATTAGAACCTGAATCATAAATTCATTAAAAGAATAGACTCAAAAGAGGGATTTGTCCACAATTTGCACATAGTCCTGATTCTAATGTTGCATAGAATACCATTCAAAGTCAAATGTGGGATATTCCTGCTTGATTGCTTAGATTTTGGACTGTACATTATGACTTAAAAAAAACATTTACAGTACTTTACACATCTGTTCACTGAACAAATTTATCCTGTAGCCTATAGGAAGGTTGACTGATGCAGTTTTGTATTTTGCTTAAAAGTGAAGGTTTATTTGTGTGCAAACTATGTCTTCTGTCACTAGTTACGTTTTCATCCAAATTTGTGAATTAAATCTGTGCCAAAATTTGGAATGCCACACAAAACATTCCATTCCATGTGTTCAAAAGAACTAAATCTGCCTGGAAACTGGCGTAAAGTATAAGAAATACAATTCTCCAATTGTGAGCTGAAAAAATGCTATAACAATATTATCTTGTTTTCTTTTAGAAGTGAATGCATAATAGACTATTTTGGAATGTAATTGTTTGAGAAAGTTCTGGGAGGTAGTTATACCAAATCATTTTGATGACTTCGGCTCAGGCATTTCATAAAGACTTGTAGACAGTGTGAAATGAGTTTGGTCCACTGGTTAGTCGATTTATCCAATCAAGTGATCAGTTGAGGCAAAATCAAAGTTTTTGTTTTTCACTCTGGAATTTATTGACTAAATGTGTTTCCATATAGTTAGGCACATCTTTCCACCAAAAAATACAAAATTTGCCTCAGTTGAGTGTATACATTTTTTTTGTGCATTTTTATATTTTATGCACATCTTGCCATTTCCAACCAGTGTTTTTTATACAATATTCCAAAATGTGCATAGAAATAAATGGATGGAAACGCAGCTAATGATGAACAGACCACAATCTACTTTAAATACAACTGACGGTTAAATTCACTAACGAAGTGATTCGTGTTGTTGGCACGGGCTGTGCCTCTGCTCAGGGTGCTTCACGGCGGTACATTAGTCCTGACCGGGGCAGGTTCTGCTCGAGTGGATTCACTCATGGCCTGTCTGACCACTGGAGTGGAAGAGAAGATCTCCTGCAGGGTTCAACCGTCATTCATAAAACGACCAGCCACTGCACTACTACAAACTCCCAGAGGCATTTCTAATGAATGAGATGTACTTCTTGATGGAGCAGAGATGGTTGCATGCATTTTGGTATATACTACTTAGATTTTTGGATGGACTTCAGATATTTTTGCTATATAAGTGGTTCTTGAATATTTTGATGCACTCATGTTTTTTTCCCCTCTCTTATTAACACATTTATTTGGCAATGAACATTTATTTAAAGAATAGCTCTTCTGATTAATGTTTGAAAGCATAGTTCACCACCAAATGATTTACTTGTTCCACAGATAGATCACCTGTAGCTCGAATATCATATCATTTTTGTTCTTGTATGTCTCATGATCAAAGTTAATTGTCTTGAGCTGATGTGTCACATGGTCTAGCGGCTATATGTTTTTTTCTTGAAAACAATTGTTTTATTTTGAACAGAGCTTATTTAATTATTTTGATGTGTTTAAAACAAATTCCCTATAAACAGGTTTCTTCTCTTTATTTTTTAATAGGCAATTGCAGAGGCAATATCTTTACATTTTTAATTACTTTTTTTGTGAGTTTAGCGAGTTTACTATTTTATACAATTTTTTTTAATGTTTTTGCTGTTCATTTTTTGTGTGTGTACAGCAGCAAATATCTGATCGGTATAAGTATTGATCCAGTATTGAGCATCTAAAACAGCATCTGTATGTATTTAGTGACTTTCTTATAGCACATTTTTTGTACTGTTTTTAAAGTAGAGTCTCATGCAGTTTGCTGTTTCACATCAGAGTCTCGATCAGTCACTTAAACAGTCAAATAAACTACACTCTTAATAAAGGTGGTTCACGATGCCATAGAAGAACCTTTAACACCTGAAGAACCTTTCTGTTGCACAAATAAGGTTCTTCAGATTATAAAAATGTAAGCAAGAGGACTGAATTGATCCTTGTGGAACCAAAAATGGTTGTTCTTTGGCATCGCGAAGCACCTTTGTTTTTAAGAGTGTAAACTCTTGTCAATTGGACTCAAATCCACACCAAAAGCTCTATTGTGAAAGTGTCTTGACTCTTGAGCCTCACGCGCTGATGTCATGCCAGTATCTGCCACTCAAGATCATGACCTGAGCTATTGAGCTGAGGAAAGTGGATTATCAAGATGGTCATTAAGATTTAGTGATCTCTGCCTACGCCGTGACATCACAATCCGTAGTCTGTCGATGTACTGAGAATGGATCGAGTGTGTTTGGTACAGTACGATTGTGTGGTTTAAAATCATTTGCTCGTACTGTTTGTTCATGGCTGATATGGTTTAAAATAATGTACAAAAAACACAGAAAATACACTTGAACATTTGAAAATGCCCTTTAAAATCAAACTGAAATACCATTGTACTTTTGTAAATGTTTTTGTAGCAATGTAATATTAGTATTATTATTAAGGTATGAAATATAGTTTCTATATTAATAATTTGAATTAGTTTTTGTTTATATTAATTTTTGTAGTAATTAGTTGTGGTTTTTGTCATTTTATTAGTTTTTTAATAGATCTGTAGTTTTTTATTACATCAATGAAATGAAAAATGTTTCCTTGACAACCAGCTGAAATAAAATGTTTTTTATGTATGTTAATAGTTTTAGTTAACTGTTATAACCCTGCTCCAGAGTAATAAGACACATAGCAATTACGGCTCAGGTGAGTGGCTCAAAAGTCATTTTATTTAGATTTGAGTGAACAAAGATGGCACAATTCATGCTGAAATGAAAGAAACGATTTTTAGACATCCTTGGTAATGTTATCCAAAAGGAACATATTTTAAGAGACAGAGCAAGTGTTGCATTTTGAAGATATATTAAAAAACTAACTTTTTATTTCTTCGAAGTATACTGCACATTGTTCACACAACACCCAGGAAAATGTAAATTAAATGTAAAATGAAAATGAGAGAGAGAGAGAGAGAGAGAGACTGAGAGAGAGAGAGAGACTGAGAGAGAGAGAGAGAGAGAGAGAGAGAGAGCAAGTGTTGCATTTTGAAGATATATTAAAAACAAACTTTTTATTTCTTCGAAGTAGCATTGTGCACAAAACACTAAGGAACATGTATTACGAAAGAAAATGGGTGGATTTTGATTTCGTGCTTTTAGCCAGTGCTACTTCCAGTGGCCCTTTTAGCTTTTGTGTGATCTCAAAATATTGAATAATCTTTGATTAATACAGTATTTATAATTTCCTTCATTTACTCATCTAACTCCAGACTCTCAGCACGCAGACACAGAAAATGTGGAATATGCAGTTCATAAATCTCCCTCCCTCCCTTAGCGACAGCACTCCCCTCTTATCTTTAGCGTCACAGGAGCATGGCGAAGGAGCGTCCTTGTGCCCTAAGCTCGAGAGAGAGAGAGAGAGAGAGAGAGAGAGAGAGAGAGAGAGGGAGATGCGGCGTCAGTCAGCTGCAGCAGGCAGAGAACAGCGGCAGCAGTAGAAGCAGTGGCTGCCGTTCTCTATTGTTCAGCCAGAACGTTCTCCTTTCCTCTCCAGCCAACCAGCGGAGTAGAAGCCCAGGAGATCCGCTACATGCGCCGTTCCTTCAGGGGAACACTAACTGAAGAGGCAGGCAAACTCTTTCAGTCTGTGCGACTGAACTTCTTTCTCTGCTCTTGTTGGGGTCTCTTTTCCTCCCAACCGAGTGGATTTTACTCGACTCAGGGAGCCATGGGACTTGGGGTCAGGGGTGCAAGGACAGCGTTCCTGTGTTTATGGAGGTTATTTTTACTGCTCTGTGGAATCTGGACCGCTTGCGCCCAAACGACAGGAGACGGGAGGTCGATGTACTTCTGGGAGACAGGTATACGGCTATTTCCATAAGTACCTTGATGGATGCGAGTGGGATGTGAAGGTTCCAGACTGGCTGTTTGTACAAAGTTGCATTGCAATTGTTTTGTTATCTGGGCTAAGAAAAAGGACAACCAAAGGTCTTCGGTCTCACTTCAAAACAGCTCTGCAGAGTGTTTGAATTATTTCTCATCATCCTAATTTCTGATTCTCAAAGTCTGTACGGTTGAGAAACATGTCCCCGTTTCAGCACAGTAGGTTGTCTCCATTTTCCCAGACTGGCTGTTCGATTCCTTGTGCTAGATAACAGCCGTATCATTATTATAATGAAATCTGACAATATAATGGAAGCTAGCTCTGAGGTACAAAGTAATGAAAGTTATTTGACTTTTGATTGCCACCGTGTTTCTTCTGTGCATCTACTATAGTACAAAAAAAGATATATTATACTGTATATCACATTATGAAATATGACAAATTTGTATACATTTAAAAAATATATTATAATTATATTTTGTTTTAATTATAATAAAATCAAGCCTAATTTTAGGAACATAGTATTTTTACATTGTGATATTTTTTCATGACAGTAACATACCTCATCTCCAAATTGTCATTACTGTAATGCAAATATATTCAGTACAACAAATATAATAATGATAAACAATTCTATAATTTAAATAGTATATCGGTTTTTTTGTATTACAATTATCAGAATCAGTACATTTTCTGATTTAAAAAAATATTATTATGCAAGAAAAAAAAATCTGTAATAAAATAATGAAAATCATATACAATAAATAAACAAATAAATGTAATTCAGTACAATGAATACATTCTTGATTAACACTTTTAGCATTTTTTGTACATTAATCTGAATCAGTGATTTTTCTGATTAAAAATATGTCTTGTGAATGTAATCTAGAAGTTCATGCTATCATTACTTTTGGTACAATGCATTCAGATCAAAGCTTTATTTGCAAACCTGTCTAAATGTGCAGTTTGGACTCTTCTATTGGCCAGAGCGACGTCCAGAGTCAAAGTGCATGTGTCACTGTGTTAGTGAATTTTTAAAGCGGATGTAAGCACGTAAGGAGATTAAAAGAGCTGCTGGGATTTATACTTTGAAAACATCCCTGGGACATGCATACAAAGAAGCGGAGCGACGGGCAAACTTAACCTACATCTCTCTCTCTTGTAGGTCACAGTATTTACAGATCATTGGCTCATTTCATTGAAAAACATCTGGTGGAAATGCATAGAGTCTATCTTGGTTGGGCAGATGCATGATAGTGCGCAGTTTGACTGTGATATCGCTCGGGTGCGATAATGTTATTGCGCTTTCTAGAGCGCTCAAGGGGAGACAAATTTAGTTTTGTCGTATGATGTACTGTATGCATAATGAATCTGACCGTAGAAGAGCTCGGGTTTCAACCTGTGGGGAATTGGCTCACATTTCTGCTGTTTATTGGCTTCACAGAAGAGCAATAAATCTGCTGTCTAGGGCTGATATCCTCCCATGATGGAGCTGTTCAAATAACAGGCCTGGAAACACAAGTGCTTTAGACGAGAATAAACCAGCATTCCTTGAAATGGTTAAAACCAACAAGCTTTTCGTTAAGTGATTCTTAATGGCTGTTTTTCTTGTTGCAATCGATAGCGCTATCATACTTGGTGCTTTTCTTTCTAATAAGCAGGCTGGATTAAATGGCACACTTGTCTCTGTACATTTACCCTCCCTGTTTGCCGTCTGAACGTGGGTTTGATGTTCAAATATCCCTGGAGAAGACCGGAGCAATTTTGTCTGTGTCTTTCAGTGCCTCAGCCTCCAATTAAAAGCACTCTTTCTTTTCTTATTTTATCAATATACAGTGTTGTGTTGACCCTCACCGCTCCACATCTCAGCTCTGGCTCCCATGTGTCTCAAACCCAGCTAATATTGACTCCGGAATGATTCTTAATTAATGAGGGTATTTACAGGCCAAAATGTGGGTTACTGTAACCTTGACTTGTAATCTTGGTTGAATACTGAGTAGCATAATAAATTAAGAGGAATAATGCATTATTCAATTTGTAGAGAGATTATTTAGAGTCAAGGATGTCAATTTGTTCTGCACAGGTGGTCACTAAAGCGATAAATCACGAGAGGATCTCCATTACAGTGATTTTCCACAGGCAAGGAGAGTTTAGGCACGAAGCAAAGTGGATAAAACCACTTCACCTGAAGAACTAGCTTATTGTTATTAGTGTGTGCATTTCTGAAAGTGGCTGATCCAAACTGTATGAGAGGAAATAATGGCAAGTTTTCTTAGTCTGCATTTTCTTTGTATTGTGTATTTTCTATCAGTAGCTTGAAAAATAAATAAATACAAAATACCATTAAAAACGATATTAGATATTTATATAACTTTGTAATAAAAAAAACAGAATATATCAAATAAAATAATAGAGAAAAATAGAATTTTGATAGAGATAGTCTTTTGTAAGTACATGTGTATCGTTTTACTTCATTAATATATTAATGTCGTTGGTTTGACATACAAAATAAGCAATAAAATAATTACAAAGATTTGTTTTATTTCTCTTATAATAAATCAAAAACAATTCTATTCAGTAAATAAATAAATAATTGCTCCGGTTTGTTACCAAGATGGTGAAGAACAGGTGAATCGACTGAAGTACATATCTTCAGCTTTCTTTTGCTTAGGGTTACTCGCCCTCGTGTTGTTATAAAACTGTATGCATTCTTTCTTCTGTGGAACATAAAAGACAATCTTTTCAAGAACATTGGTAACTAAACCGCATTAGAGCTCATTGACTTCCATTGTGTTGATATTTCTAAAATATATTTTATGCTTCACAATAGAAAGAAAGTCACATGAGGGTGAGTTAGTGATGACTTTTCCTTTACAGGGGTATGTTGATACCACTGAAGATGTGTGTACTCTTTCTGTTAGAGAAACAGCGCTTCCCTTGACATGCTAAAGGCATCGCTCAGAGCTCAAGCCATGTTTTCCCATGTGATTCAGTGAGATCCAAAGTTCACCTTAGGACACGCATTACGTGGCCAAGCATAGAGACCATACGTGGATTCTGCTTATGCTATGCTGGTTTCATAATGAATCCATGAGTGTAATATCCATGTTCTATGAGTCATAAGTAACATCTGAGCCACATTATTATGAAATTATCAATATGCTCTTACGGAGGTGATGTTTTAATTTTGCAGGTTCAGCTAAATATACTTTTCTTATCAAGCTGAAAAGACTATATCTTCCAGTTTATTTTGGTTTAGTGTTCTAGCTGACTTTTTTTGGTGATGCTGGTTGACCAAAGGAACCCTTGCTGTGACATCAGAATTATTATTATAATTTTTTCCCTAACAGGATAAGGTTCTTGAGTATGTCTATATAGATCTTTGGAGATTCATTAATTCATTGTTGTTACATTTCAGGTTGTACTGAGTTCTGGATTTTTCATAGATTTATTTATTTTTCTTCACTCAGAGAAGTAGAGATTGAGAGGTTCCTAGTGGATGTTTTTACTTAAGTACTTAAACAGTACTTAAAATAACCATCTTTCTTAGTGTGAGGAACATTTTAATGAACTGAAGAATCTTTCTCTACAAAGAACCTTTTGTGCATTTGAAAGGTTCCATGGATGTTAAAGGTTCTTCATGGAAACATAGACGCCAATAAAGAACCTTTATTTTAAGAGTGTGGAACTCTGCACATTTTTTTAGCTACCTAAACCCAAAACATGTTATCTTGAAAATAAGCCACATACTCCAGGACTGCGTGTGGTGACCCCTGATAGAGACCAATTCGGTGCTTGCAAACAGTGGTGATGTTTTTTGTGGGCAGAGCCTATCTGGTGACATACAATTACAGTTTTCAAGTAGCAGTCTATGGAAGCCTTGGAGTAAAAGAATAAAAAAAGGTAAATTTGAGTTTATATTTCAAAATTCTGACTTTATTCTCACAAATCTGATAAGGAAAAACAACTCGTCATTGTCTCTTTTCCCCTGGGCTCAGAATCATGAGTTTATAGCCCACACTTCTGGCTTTTTTGCTACCTGATCTCATTGACGAAAATGTATCTGTGGTAACTTAAGTACATATCACTGCAGTTTCCAACAGAAATGAACACTAGAGGCAGTAAAACAGCGAGCACTTGTAATCGATTTTGTACACCGTTATGATTACAACTCCATATGCTTTACTTTCTGGACATAACAAGCTTGCTCGGTAGCTCAACGGCACAGAATTGGACTTAGGATGCAAAATCCTTGGGTACATATCCCACCAAAAACATGACTCACAATGAAAGAGCTGAAAGATGAGAGATCGAAAAACAAGCTAAAATGTCATGCTTGCGATTGCGTTTTACATCACATAAATGCTCTTGTTCATACTATAAGGTTGGTTTTGGTGTAGTGCAGATGGTACTTTATTTTAAAACGTCACGGAGCATTAGACTTATAGTGCCATTTCAAGTCAGAACTGTGGTGAATCTTACAAAACCAACGTCACAAAATGTACCATATGTGCGTTCCTCTGTTCCGGGGAAAAGACGAACACTCTTAGCACCAGTCAGTGGTCATTTCACAATTCAAATATGTCACGAAATGTTTGTGGCGGTATGTATATCGCATCTTGTGAAAAAGGTTGCTTTTTCCTTAGAATTGACAAACTCGCTATTTTTGAGTTAAATCGAGTTATAAAGTCCGAACTAGGAGATATAGAAGTCAGAATTGTGAGATAAAATAGGTAAATGTTATGTAAAACGTTATAGTTTTAAATTAGGGCTGTCAATCGATTAAAATATTTAATCTCGATTAATCACATGATTGTCATGAGTTAACTCGCGATTAATCGTATTAATCGTGCTTTTTTATTTGTTCTAAAAATGTACCTTAAATGTACATAGCTATAGTTCGGTAAAGATTATTAACGCATTAACTTTGACAGCACTAGTTTAAATAGTATTTCATGCTGTAAATGTGTAGGGCTAATACAATTATATCCCCTATAAACTGTATATGAAAATGTAATTTAGACATATTGGTTAAATCAAATTTATGCTTTAAAAGTAATCATAGCAGGTTCGTTTAAACATCTGGATTTAGCTTTAAATGGTGTCTTTGACGACACTAAAAAAATTATTTGCATTCCTATTCTGACAAACAAAGGCACAAAAACAATTCATTTCATGAATTTTACCCTTTTCCTCCACTTGTTACCAGTGTTTTTCTGCCACAACACAATGCGTGCATACCTGCAAGTGACGTAACCGTGACGTCTAGTCCAAATTGGTCTATAGACTTTTTCTTGTATTGCATCATGGTTGTTTATAACACAGTAAGAACTATTGACTGTACTCTCAACCAATAGGAACAGTTAATACAGACTAAATTCTTGTGTGTGGCCCTCGCCTCAGCAGGGTTTATCCATTCTTGAGCAGAGATTACCCAGATTACGCAGGATTCGCCTCTTGTCTCCTGATCACACAATCACCAGGAACAACGATGTGCTGTCAGAGCCACTCACACTTCACACCACGTTACCTACTATAATAAGCTTGTTAATTAAGTGAGAGCATTCAGGTTGCCTTCGCTCCGCCCATTAAACACAGGCACACAAAACTGAACATGCAGGCTTTTTGTGTTCCAAAATGTCACTTTTCACATTTATATATATATAGCACTTTATAAAAGCTCTAAAGCTTGTATAGCAGCTCTAAAAAGACAATAGTGTGATTATTCAGCTCACTATAGTATGTTTATTCAGTTTAGTTCAATAACAGCGCAAACATAGCAAACTATTCAACTAAAAAGCAGATCTACAGAAGGCAATAGTGTCATTATTTTGCTCAAGTCAGTTGATTCAATTCAGCTGAATAAGTGTCCTTCATCAATTATGAAACACATTTGATTCAGCTGTAAAGCAGCTCTACTGAAGACAGTGTCATTATCCAGCTCAATTTAGTTCAAGTTTTGTTCTCATCCAATAGTGTGATTACACTATTATCCAGTCCATAATATTACTGAAGTGTTGTTTAAACTCCCAAATGCTTTAAAGTTTGTGGAGTTCAGACTAAGGGCACAGGATCAGAGGCCACTTATAGTCCAACTAATTGCTATTTTAAGAGGTCCTGGAGCTGTTTGAAGATTCCTTGTCTCAAAATAAGAGGCTTTATTGAAAGTGGAGTGTGAGGATAAGCGCTGTGTTAAAGACCGAAATGTTATTTCAAGAAAATTTAATGGAGAAAAAATGTATGTGACTTAGTTGTCACCTTCTTTCCAAGAAGCAGATAAGGAAATGTGCCTGGTGAAATTCTGAACTCATTTCAGAGAATGCATTTTAATGTCACCCCATGTGACCCTGATTTTCATACGGACCTACCGGCAAACGAATCCCACGACTATAATTGGTTGAAAACTACTCCAGGCTCCTGGCAAAGGGCTTTAAAGTTAGGACGCGCATACAAACGAGGCCGGTTTCCTCTGAATATATTATTCTCACTGAACGTTTAATGGTATTTTAACAATTTGGAAAAAGCATTTCCTTGTGTGATTGATTTTTATTTCTGCTTATTTTGAAGCACCTATATTTGCCTCTAATTTAAGAAAGCTGCAGTCCTAATTGCACTGCGCATTAAGAGTGTGAACTTCCCAGAAGCAGTTTGATCATGCTCATGTTCAATTAATGGAGCGCATCCTATTCTCTGCACGCTTTAACCGCTGAATTATACCACATATTCCTTTGGGATGAAGTGTGACCTGGGCATGTTCCTAAGTGCTGCAGAGGTACTGTGGGTTTAAAGCTAAAGCGATTTCATTGTTTATTTACATTCCATATTATGCATTGTGTTATTATGCTGCTTTTTTCATATATTTTCTCCTCAATCTAATCACAGGAACAATTTCACATGAGCCAACTATTTATTACAAAGAACATTTAACTGGTTAAATGGAGACATAAACTATCATGGATAATTTTCAAAATTTCTTAAAAGCCATTGCAGAGCAATTAGAAATAAGAAAGCAATATTTACTCTCTTCCTTCTTTAACTGCCAGACGAGGATTGCATTTACGTTTTGAATGTATGCTCCCATATTAGCAGAAGTTGGTGATGTGGTCTTTAGGAAACTTAATAACAAATAAACAGCATGTTAAAATGATTGTAATATTCACAATACTGCTTGCATTTATTAAAATAAGTTGTCATGGATGTATGCTGAATATTTTATATTGTTCAGCACAAATTCCAGTATTAAAAACAGCATTTCTAAAACCCACACAGTGTCCCTGGTAGAGTGGGAACAGACTATCGTAAGACCCTATCTTTCGAGGAATATTGCGTTTTAATCCCTTTATTTAGTGAAAGTACAAAACCTTAAGTTTGTTGCATTATAGTGGAGGCTTACAGTTGTTGCATTATACATAACCAGTTATTTCTGTCCCAGAGGGTCAGTAAATGTGTTACAGCATATTAGTTTCTTTAAAAAAACGAATTTACTTTTTATAAAATAGTTGAGCTTATGTGGATGTGTGGTCTCGGTCCTGCTGGGAAAATGGTGTTTGTTTAATCTAAATGGCAGGGCTTATGATAAAACCAAGGCATCTCTAATATGGCTGTGTTGTGTGGATTAAAGATTATTCTAGATCCATAAAGTTTATTTAGTATGGCATAAGAGGATTAGTCCTTTACACCATGTTCCACAATGCCTTACTGCCAGACCACATATGATTATGACCTTACAAAGCATCTTGCATGAAAACCAATAAAGATCGGTTTCCCTTTGAAAAAGATTTCAAAAGAATTGTAAGAAAAAAAGACTAAACCTGAGATTTATTCTCCATAAAGCTTTGTCAATGTTCAAATGTCTGGTAAGCTGCCTACATAAGGGAGTATTTTCGTAGTTAGCTAAAAATAAAACCATGAAAAAAGTTACTTCGAAAAAAAAATAAACTGAAATAAAATATTAAGAAATTTATTTTCTTTCAGCTAGTTACGTTTTAAATTAATTTTTTAACTTGCACTAAAATAATATAAATCTATATAGTAGATTTATTAAAAATAAATAAATAAAATAAAATGAATATCATTTTAACTAACATTACAATGAAAACAGAAAATATAAAAATGTAAATTTACTTTTCAGTAAAAACTATTCAATGTTGTAATTATTAATTCAATACTGGAGGATATCTAAAGGAATCAGTTCAATCTAAATAAAAATGGCATCTTTTACACAGTATTTATATGTGCTGTGTGTTTTGATGCTTATTAGATTATAGTGCTGTTAGCTTACATTTAAGCATTTAGCAAATGCTTTTATCCAAAGAGCAAACACTATTCATAATGTACAATACCAGATTGTATAAATATTTAGGAACTTTATCACACCAAATGTAAAAAAATCAAATCTAGGTCAATTCTGTTGTGCGCTTCGTTTGATGAATGATATTTGTATGCGTGTGTAGAATATTTCAATTGTCGTGTCTGAGAAGGCAGCTCACTAGGTTTTGTGACAGAGCCTGTTTACCTGCACATACAACGAATATTTAAGGTTGAACAGAACAACCTCAAATCTTTTCAAGTGTCTCCTCAGCAAGAGGATGAGAATACTTAATACTCTGACAATACCGTCTGAAAGAGGTCAGCTAATTTCACATGCACCCTGCTGTGGATGCTTTCTGAACTCTCCAGAGATGAATGAAAGAGTGTTCACCTTGAGAAAACAAGCCCTGAACACCTCAACAGTGTACACACTTCTTTCATCTTCATGAAGCGACAGCTTTTCAGAGGATTGATTGAAATGGACTCCGTTTGTAACTGCACTAGTGCAGTGAAATGTAGTTGGCCGATGTAATCATTGTTCCTGTAGATAGTTGAGCAAAAATCTGCAAGAATAGAGCACAATGTACTGTATTAATATGAAGGAATGTACTGTATTGATTTTTTATTGTTCTTTTTCTCTCTTTATGCTATGCATATTTTAACATGCATTAATATACTGCTTTTCAAAGGTTTTGGGGTCAGTATAAGCTTTATTTTAAGAAAATAAATACTATAATTTAGCAAAGATGCATTAAAGTGGTCAAAAGTGATGGTAAAGACATAATGTTTTCATTAGATTACTACAACCCAAATTCTGGAAATGTAGCTTGGGACGTTTTTAAATTTGGATAAAATGGAAACTAAAAGACTTTCAAATCACATGAGCCAATATTTTATTCACAATAGAACATAGAGAACATAACATATGTTTAAACAGAGAAATTTTACACTTTTATCCACTAAATGAGCTCATTTCAAATTTGATGCCTGCTACAGGTCTCAGAATAGTTGTGACGGGGGAATGTTTACCATGGTGTAGCATCTCCTCTTCTTTTCAAAACCGTTTGAAGACGTCTTGGCATCGAGGTTATGAGTTTCTGGAGTTATGGTATTGGCATTTTCAGATAAATACAGCATTGGTGTGCATAAGAGACTTGCAAATAAAAATGAAAATCTTATGTCACTTTAAACGGAAGTGTATGACTTTGCATAGGATTGATGATTTTTGTCAAGTCGGATCAGTAATCTTAAAATCAGTATCAACCATCATTATCATCTGACTTTAGGGTTAGGTAAGGGTTTGGGTGATCAGGTTACGTTGTTCCAGGAGCTTGTTGTATTGGTTTAATGTGATTTCACATAACCTGCACCCAGCATGCTACCCAGAACACTTCAGTAAACACACTCACCAGAACTTTCTCCCTCAACCTCAGCGTGTAAAGACTCTCACTACAGATAATCATGTTTGACAGGCTCCTGGATCTGAAAGAAACAAGCAGGTGGCTGCAGGCTGGTCAGATCATGTCCTAGTCTTTGGTGTTCAGAATCAAACCTGAGTTTGAGAGGTTACTCATTCATAGCTTGGGAGGCTGATGGAGTTCATTTGGGTTTCATTTAAATGACACAATTGTTGTCCTAGAGTAAGAGTATAGAGCTAGGGAATGATTTAGTCTTTAAATAAGTTTACGAAGAAATGTTTGAATTAATTTTGAAGATACACTTGTTAAAGAGTCTGTGGTAATTATTATTATTATTTTTTGGAAAGAAGTCTCTTATCCTCACCAAGGCTATATTTATTGATCAGAAAAAACTGTAAAAACAGTAATATTGTGAAATATTATTACTATTAAAATAACTGTTTTCTGTTTAAATATATTGGAAAGTAGGATTTATTCCTGTGATGTAAAGTTGTATTTTCAGCATGATTACTCCAGTCTTCAGTGTGACATGATCCTTCAGAAATCAATCTAATATGTTGTGTTACTCAAGAAACATTTCTGATTATTATCAATGTTGGAAACAGTTGTGCTGCTTCATATATTTGTTGAAACCGTAATGCATCTTTTTCAAGATTCTTCAGTAGAAAGTTCATAAGAACAGCTTTTGTTTGAAATCCTTTGCAACGCTATAAATGTCTTTACTGTTACTTTTGATCAATTTGATTCTTCCTTTATAATAAAAAATATTAATTTCTTTAAAAATTAAAACTTTTATGGGCTCAGTTTGAAGCATTTTTGAGTGAAGAAAATGTCTGCAAGAAAATGTAAAAATCTTACCCAAAGATGAGAGAATATTTTAAACCGATCTCAGTGAGTTTTCTTTTATATTTATTAATTTCTCCCCTTCCAGTTTTGTACCATTGTGTAAAAGTTAATTTGTACTGTGATTTAGTTGTGCTCTGATGTGTTGTAGTGCCAGTTCTCGCTGTGGCAGCACCTCCACATGTACACCGCGGCACTGATCTCTTCTATAGACACAGCGGGCATGAGCTTCAGCTCTGTCACACCTCACGGTATAGTTCACTTCATTTACTGACACAATGCCAATACTGATGTCTTTCATTACTCAATCCCTGTGTCAGAACGACATGTTTTCAGCTCCACGTGAGTCAGTGGAGTGTGCTGACACTGTGCTGATGAGCTATTGATATTTTGGAGAGCAGTGGGCTGAGGGCTACTATCTATGTGATCCATATGGGTGGGCATCTGCTTCATATTCTAGATTCCAAGAACGACAATTCTGTCATTATTTACTCACTCATGTCATACCAAACCCATATGCTGTTATTTCTTTTCCTTGAATCATAAAATAAGAATTTTCATGTGTCTCTTTTATAGACAACAACAGTTGTTGTGATTTGGTGCATAACGCTCCAACAAGGGCTACAAAACCTCATTTAAAGGATTAGTTCACTTCCAGAATGAAAATGTCCTGATTATTTACTCACCCCCATGCCATCCAATATATTCATGTCTTTCTCTCTTTCTTCAGTCACTGAGAAATGTAGGTTTTTGAGGAAAACATTCCAGGATTTTTCTCTGTATTGTGGACTTCAATGGTAGCCAGCAGGTTGAAGGTTCTTCTGGTAAACTTTGGGTGTTTTCTAAAACACCGGTCATTTTCTAAGAAAAATACACATTTATATACTTTTTAACCACAAATGCTCGTCGAAATGAACATCGTGGATGACATAGGGCTGAGTAAATTATCAGGAAATGTTCATTCTGGAAGTGAACTACTCATTTTAAAAGTACGTTAAAAGTATTCTACACAACTTGTGCACTATATATTCTAGGTCTGTTTCACATTTATGTGAGGAACAGACTCGCTGTACTGAGTCTTTTATTTTGGACCGGTTAAAGGTCCGAGATTTTGTTGTTTCTTATCAAGAAAAGTCTTGCTTCACACTCGGTTTTAAATCCAAGCTCAAAACATCTCATCTAAAGATGATTAGTGTGGAACATTTGAGAATAAGATAAGTACGTAATTGTCCTCTGTTTTAAAGATGCAATTCCAAAACTTCAGGCAAACCCCTTTGAACCAAAATATTTACGTCTGGTACGTAGATCTTGAGATTTAAAATGAATATAAATATTAATATAAAATTCAATCATATAACATATTCACAGTCATTCAACATATGTTTTTATTTTAAAATGTTATCTTTTATTTTAAACTTTACATTTTTATGGTTGATTAACTATTAACTTTTCCTCAAAATTATTTGAAGTAGCTCCTGAGAGTTCATATTTTAATGATTTAAGTTCATATTTAAATAATCTACAAACTCATTTGCATGTTTACAGTTCTTTGTTGGTTAATGCTCACTTGACATGCAGGTAAACAAAAGAAACCTTTCATAATTTGTGTTAGTGTTTGATATTTATTGTAAACATTTTTGCTTATTTAATTAAATTCATTTTTAATGTATTTATGGTTTATATTTTGAGTTAATTATTTTTTTAATTAATACATTTTTTTAATCAACTCACAGATCTTGCAGTTCCTTCAAAAATGTCCGATGAAACCCTGTCCGGGTCTGCTGAAGTCATATAACAGCTTTATGTGGAGACGTTTATTTTGTATATAGATTGAGCATTCAGGAGTTATGTGCAATTTTGAACAGTAGTGTTTTTCATAAAAAATGCTATGATTTACACTTACATACATTTAATTGTTTCTGTAGATTATTGATTAGAAAATACAGATATAATTGTTCTTCAAAACATATGTTACAGCTTTAAAAAAGAATAGATTGATATATATGTATACTTGAAATATGGTGCATGAGTCAATTGGATAAATTAAAATAGTTGGATTTGATCCTTTAGAACTTGATTGAATTGTCAAAAGTGGATGTTTTGGTGTAAAGCAAAGCAAATTATTACCAATGCATATGTACAATTTTACCACAAACGTCACTGACAGTCAAACTTCAAGCCTAAACCTCACTAAATGTATTGTATTATACTTATATCTAAATGTATTTTTCATCATGTATTGTTGATCTGGATTCTTTGCCCTGTCACTGTCCCTCACCTTCCCACCGGATTATTACTTCTTCATGAATTTCTCCTCCATCAGAATATGATTTCCTCTGTGTTGCCTACGCGCTCCTCACCCACTCGGTTCATGTCGAGTCTCTGTGCACAGTCGGGCTCTGATGAAGACTGTTTTTTTGCAGCGAGGGGATTGGATTACATCGCTGTCAGTCATGGCACGAGCCCCCTGTGCCATGCTGACAACTGCAGCCATAGCAACCACGCCGTGACGACGGTGTTATATTAGGCATAGCATCGTTTTGAGCTTCTTTCTTCTGGTACTCTGCATCTGCTTCCTTTGAGTGTGTTTCTACACCAGCTTCTGTTAAACTGAGTGTGTTACAGTTTCCTCGTGTGGAGGAAGCACTTTGTTACTAGGGGTGGGCGGTCTGACTAAAATCCTGTGTGAGTCATTTTAGATCACTGTAACAGTATATATCATCAGCATAGTTCTTTTATTTCTATAGGGCTTTATTGTGAAATGACAGATCATTGCAGTGCAGAGTGTTTGGTGCTATAGCAACAGCGAGTTCATGGGATTGATTTCCATATGCATGAGCTAATTAAATGTATGATGTGAATAGAATGTAAGCATCAAAGTGAAAATAAATGTTAATCAAATTCGATCGTTTTCCTGTTTTAGATGCAAAAGATATGATTAAATAAATAAAAAATAAATAGCTTCACATTATGAAACACTTGTTGAAAAGACTGAAAACAGTAAAACTAATATTATAAAACATAAATTCTGAATTATGTTGAATTATGCTTGGCAAAAGTACACATTCGTTCAAAAGTTTGCAGTTATGTTCACCAAGGCTATTTATTGGATCATAAATACGGTAAGAACAGTTATATTACAATTTAAAGTGTTATTTTGAATTTAAATTGTAATTTATTTCTGTGCTCAAAGCTGAATTTCCAGCATCATTACTCCAGTCTTTTTGTCACGTGATCCTTCTGAAATCATTCTAATAATAAAAAAGACTTAACATTTTATAAAACAGAATAATTAATAAAATGTATTTAATAATATATTTTTTATAATGAATGAAACTGAATATTTGTGTACATTTTACAATAAATAAATTTTTGTTTCAATAAAATACTTATTAATTACTTAATACATTTGTTTTATTTGTCACATACACAATTATACAGAGTATAAACAGTGAAATGTGTTCTCTGCATTGAACCCATCCACGTGCACACACACCTGGAGCAGTGAGCAGTCCGGGGAGCAGTCGGGGGTTCGGTGCCTTGCTCAAGGGTCTCACCTCAGTCGTGGACAATTCCTGCCGGAGCCGAGATTCGAACCCACAACCTCGGGTTACAAGCCCAACGCTCTATCCATTAGAGCCACGGCTGCCCCCGTGGACAAGTTCAGTGTGACTTGTTGTTTCTTTGTAATGTTGTGTGTGTGTGTGTGTGTGGGATATTTACTAGTAATCGCTGAGTAAAATGTATTAAAGGTATTATAAATAGCCAAATTAATGTCAACATGAAATCAGAAATGACGTTTTTGTTATTGTGACCATTTTATCAGTGCATATTATTCTAAAACAAAAAATAAGACAAATTGTTTGTAATAGCTTCAATCAAAACGCACCTTTTCTGACTTAATTTAGGTCATGAGGTCTAATTGCTATACATAGCTTTGGCTCCATTTGATCTGGCTCTATTCAGGTATGTAACACTTTTTGCAATCCAATACATTCTGAACAGACTATATCTATGTCTTGCCCTATTTTTTCTCGTCAAACGTTTTATTTTGTCTTGACATGGTAAAATTTTAGCATTTTATGTCAATATAAATGAGCAGCTAAGGTTATAGGAGGAGAGTTAAGGTTATCGACAGCTGACACATTTCTAGCATCATACTGTACAGTATTATATACTGTCAAAGCCACCCATCCATACGGCCCGAGTGTATCCTGACATGAACTCTTGTTATACTGAACCTGTTACAGTTTCTGTACATGCGGGAATCACATTGTTATGCTGAAAACAATGTGGCTGGTGTTCCCGTTCCTCTATTTCTTCCCTGAAAACATGCTGTAGCTCATGCATGAAACCGCATGGCTCTAGGTATGTTTTTTTTAATGCGTGGAGTATTTGCAGTAGTGGAGCCACGTGCCTGAGTGTGAGTGTCTGTGTGCTTGTGCTGTATGTAGGTCAGTCCGATCTCTCGCTATCCTTCTGATAAACCCAGCAGTCTTGCACGGCATCACTATCTCTGCTAGCTGGTGTAACTAGTGGGACAAAGGCTACAGATGAAATCTTGCATTGGCTAGTGACAGTTTTTGAAAGATTAATATGATTAAAGCATTGAATGTGGCGTCATGTGACTGCCGTGAGTGTGTGGGTGTGTATTGCCATGGCTCAGAGAACCGAGGCAGCTGGTATTTACATGAGCACAGATTGGCCAGGAGATAGCATGCCGAGGGATGAGACAGGGATGAGTTTTTCAGTTCTTTCATTCAGCTTGCTGTGAGAACACCATCACAAGTGCAGAAAAGTTTGTCCTGCAAAGTTTTATGGGAGTATGAGGAAGATTGGAAGTGTTTATTGGCTGATAAATGTAAATGTAATGCCAGCAATTGTACAATATGTGTAATATAATATGCAATACTACTACTACTAATTGTGTGTGTGTGTATACGTTTTATTTATTGTTATTTTTTTTTTAATTAAGTAAAAAAAAAATTAAATACACTACCATTCAAAAGTTTGTCAAAAAGGTTTTAAAAAATAATACTTTACTTTTATTTCACAAAGATGCAGTACATTAATCAAAAGTGACAAATACTTGAAGACATTTATAATGTAACAAAAATCTAGTTATAAATACTGTTTAGTATTGTTTTTGACTTTCTTTTAATAAAAAAATCCTGAAAAAAGTGTCAGTTTCTCAAAAATATGAAGCAGCACAACTGATTGCAACCTTGATAATAATAAGAAATGTTTCTTGAGCAAATCAGCATATTAGAATGATTTCTGAAGGATAATTTGTCATAAAATAATATATCTTTGGAACAGTATTTTTATGTATATATTTAATATATTTTTATATTAATATGTATATTTATAGGCTATACAACAATCCTGAAATCCCACAGAGGATAAGATGTTTGGAAAAATGTATTTAGATTTATTATTATTATTAGGAAGCCTTTGTAAAACATTATAGAATTATTAGTTTGAAACAACTTTATAATATTTATTACAGTGAAAAATATGTAAGAAATGTCTTAATTTATAATTAAAAAACAATGTATTCAATTATTATATAGCATTTATGTGATGCAAGCATGAGAAACCTTTCTGGAAACAAATGTAGCATTCTCATTGGTGTAATTACAAAATGTACAAATCGTTTGAGCACATTTTGATCAGCATTTCTCACACTGCAACTTGATTTGCTAATACATGACTGAATCCACATGAAGGAATAAAAAAGCTTCATGTTTTCCCAGTGCCCCTCATTTTGACTAGAGGATGGTCAGTGTCTGATCTGGAGAAAACATGCTCTTTGGAACGGGGCGGCGGATGAGTTCTTTTGATGCGCTTCCTGCTGGGGTGGTCTTTGAACACGGCTCTTTGGATTTGAGTCTGCTGACCCGTCAGAGCCGAGGCCGACATACACCCATCCGTCTCGCTTTAGAGATAAACTCCACAAACTGTGTCTGAGCAATTCCATAGACAGAACAGATGAGCTCCATCCTCTGTTTCAGATAAACTGTCCTGGTGACCACCAACACTCCATAATCATCTGCAGGACCTTCAGGCTTAATGTTTCACATTCACGGTCTTATACAGGGATTTATATGGAAGCCCGTTTCCGACACTCAAGAAAAATAATAAGGGCAACTGTGACTTTTTATTTGCAATTCTGGCATTTTCTCAGAATTGCGAGTTAATATTTTGCATTTCTGACTTTTTTCCCCGCAGTTGATTCTTCTCAAAGACCCATTCCCCTTTGTTACTGTCGCTATGTCTGACAATAGTGCTCTCACGCTAATTTAGTGAGAAAATAAAAATCATCATGCTCTCAGGATGTAAAAAATACATCACGGAGCAAAGAGAAAACTGAGAAAGCCCTGACAGGCAAGACAGAGCAGTTACTTTTGGTGTAAAATAAATACTAAGCTGTCAAATTTGGTCATTTTGTAAGAAGTTGAAATAATAATTATAATTGTATGGCTGTTAAATGTGACCCTGGACCATAAAACCAGTCATAAGGGTAATATTATTATTATTCTTTTTATTTATTTATACAGCATCTGAAAGCTGAATAAATAAGATTTCCATTGATGTATGGTTTGTCCTCCTTTAGTGGACTTTGCTATTCTAGGTACTACCAAGAGTCCAGAGTTTAGGGAGCGGGTTGATTGTAGTGTGATAGAAGATTAGTTAGGTACGCAGGAGCTAAATCATTTAGGGCCTTATAGGCAAGTAATAATATTTTGTAACTGGTATGGAACTTAATAGGTAGCCAGTGCAGAGACTGTAAAATTGGAGTAATATGATCATATTTTGCTGTCTAATATAACACCACGGTTCCATAAGGGGGTTTTCACATTGATGACATAGATTAGAAGAACCATTTTTGGTTCCCCGAAGAGCCCTTTTTGCTTGGAAATCCTAAGAAGGATTTTTCTTAGTGCACAGAACATTTTCATAATCTAAGGAACTTTTTTCCACTATATGAACCTTTTGTGCAATGGAAAGGTCCCATAAATGTTAAAGGTTCTTCACTGAACCATTTATTCAAATAAAGAACCTTTATTTTTAAGAATGTAAACATACAGCTAAAATTAATATTGATATTGGCACAGATCATTTGATCTTTGAAGAATGTGATTGAATTTGGTTGAAATATCATATTGAGATCTTAAGCAAAAGTCTCCAATTGCTGTCTTTGAGAAGCAATTGAGATATTTTCATTTATGAGAAGGTGGAGAGCATTATAGAGGAAAATGTTATTGCTTGTTCTTTAAAAGCTCAGAAGACTTAAGCATTTCATTTTGGCGTTTAGACACACAATCAATTTTGAGATAATTGCACTCAGACACACGTCAGACAATTATTGAGATCATTTGGTGAGAAATATTAGAGTTCAAATTGTGATCTTTGACTTTTGATTGCAGGATCCAAGCAAAATGTGAGACCCCTTCTTCTGAAAGTGTAGTTTTCATGGGCCAGTTTCAGGACAGTGACTCGACACGAGTTTTCATGAAGAGATTTGTGCTTTACCTGATTTGTGTCCTAAACATCACAGAGCCCGTCCTATCCCGATTACAGCACTAATCCCAACAGGGCGGATTCAGCAAACACTCATTCTACCTTCACGTGCGATTAAATGGGAAAAATGTCGGGACAATCCAGATGTTGGTATGGCTGTAGAAGTGTGTGTTTGTTGAGATAAATCCCTGCTTTTCCACCGCTGTGCTTCATTGATTGTCTCTTTCTCTCTGTCCGCTCGATGTGTTGGGTCAGATTACCTCGTTTGATCACCGGCGACTCAAAGCATCCGAGTCCAGAATGTTTATGAGGCTCTTGGATTGAATTTAATCTGCGGGAAGTATCACAATCCTGTTGATCTATTTTAGGGCTCCATTTAGATGATTTAAATGTGTCGGCAAGTGTGTTGGGAACCGAAAATCAATCCTTATTTAGAACCATTATCACTTTTAGATATAAAAAGGGACTTTTATGTGATATAAAACTAGCGTAGTCTGAGCTGAGGCAAATCTCTTTAATGAATCTGTCAAAAAGTCTCACTAAATCGTTTGTAGTGTTTTATATTCACTTACTGAGTTCTGTGAACTGGTAACGTTTACTGTGTTTGTGAGACCTTTTATGATATGAACTTGTTAGTCCAGTCATGAAACTCTAGATGGCACAGGCTGACGGGTTGTTAATGTAAATGATGATATTCAGAGATAAAAGACTTGGCACAAGCTGATTGGTTCATGCTGCATATGCAGCCAATGAGCTTACTGCGTCGCATTTAAATGGCTGGCTAGCATTCACTTGAGATTCCTGCAGCACGCTTCAGAGTTTCTCTGAAACCCTCCACCTTCCCCAGCTCCACCTGTATAGATCTGCTAGGGTTATTTGTGCAGCAGCAGGTATGTCTTAAATACTCACGGCACTCTATCGCCATATGCATCGGCAGCAGCAGCGGCAGCAATATCTACAGCAATAATCTACAACTACATCAATAACCAGCAGCAATTCAGCAGCAGCGTAGCAGATCTATTCCACCAAGTCCAAATGCATTAACTCTGTCATACCATCACCATATTAAAATCTTCAGAGAGTTGTCATGATTGAAATACTTTTATTCAGCAAGGATACATAAAATGTATTAAAAGTGACAAAGACATTTATAATGTTACAAAAGATGTTTATTGCAAAAAACATGTTTTTAAATGTTCTATTCGCCAAAGAAACCTGGGGGGGGGACTCCACAAAAACATAAAGCAGTAAATAATATTAAAAGAGAAAACAGTAATTGAAAATTGTAATAATATTTCACAATATTATTGTTTTTACTGTATTTTTGATCAAATAAATGCAGCCACAGCCAAATGCATATAGTTTTATTGTTTTGTGTTGTATATATTTTTTAGGACCAAATAGAATTTGGAACAATTATTCTTGAAGCATAAATAGAATTGTTAATGGAATCGTAAACAGAATCTGAACCAGATGATTCCTTATGATTTCCATCCCTAGTTCTGAGAGAATCAGCAATGGTTGAAAGTAGTTGAATTAGAGCCAAGCTGTAGAAGTGTACAAAAAATGAACTCCAATTAATCGGGCAGTCGTTTTTGAACAGCTTCACTAAAATGAATTGGACTTCCCAGTGCAACATATGAGAACGAAAGCAAGGCATTCTCTGAAAGTGTGTATGATTATTTCCTCCGTTTGCTTGCCGAAGAGCTGCGTGTGCAGTATAGAGTGCCAAAAACTGTAGTATTTCTCTTTTCAACATAATTAACTTCTGCTCACTTCAGAGCATAAATAATTTACCAAACCAGTGATTCCATATGCTACAAACTGGCCTGTTATCTGCACAAACTCTGTCTTTATTTTCCTCACACGTGTTTGCCCAGGCTCGGGGAGAAGAGCAATCACAGGCCAGGGGAGAATAAGAGAAGTGTGATCGTTCATCCTGCCCTCCTGCTAATAGAAAACGTCAGTGTTCATTGTGCCCCCGCCTGCTGTGATCACAGCCCAGCGGCGTGTCATCTCAGAGGAGAGCCGGCCTCCAGGCGAGCTGCACACGTGTCTCTTTAAAGCTCAGGACGCTTGATTTCAGGCTTTCTGAAGAAAATGTGAGTGGTGTTGTGGGCAATTGCCAGGGCGTTGCTTTTCGGCCACTAAAGTGTTCAGAGTGGTTTTGAGTGTGTTGCTATGCGGTTGTTAGGGTGTTTTGGAAGATTATTAGGTGGTTGTTCTCTGGCCCGAGTGAAATCACTCAAGTCTTTTCCTCAGGGTTGTTTTTTTTGTTGTTGTTTTTTTGCCAGTTTTGTGATGCTCTTAAAATAAATGTAAGTAATTTATTTTGTTTTATGTTTCCATTGACTCCGTTGATGGCCATTCCATAGTCATGTATTCTATTGAAATATGTAATAAAAAAAATTCTAGCAACATACACTACTTATTATTCTCTATTATTTATTTATTTTTACTTTTTAGGAGATTTATTTAAAATGTTTTGAAAGAAGTCTCCTCACCAAGGCTACATTTATTCGATCAAAAATACAGAAAAACTGTAATATTGTGAAAAATGTTAGCAATTGAAAATAATTTTTCCTATTTGAATATATTGTAAATGTATTTTATTCCTGTGATGTTTTCAGCATCATTACTGCAGTCTTCAGTGTCACACGATCCTTCAGATATCAGACACATTTATTATGGTTATTAATGTTGAAAACAGTTGTTGCTTAATTTATTTGTGAAAACCATTATATATATTTTAAGGATTCTTTGATTAATTGAAAGTTCATAAGAACAGCAATTGTTATTTTTATTTATTTAAATAATGTAACTTTTGATCAACGTAATGCATTGTATTTATATTGCTAAACAACTGTATTTTGGGTTTAAAGAAATTATATAAATAAACTTACTGAAATGTAGTTTATAAATCACAAAAATAACATTGTTTTTCTTATGGCAGTAGATGATTACCTGTGCTCTTAAAAGGTTTTATTTTGCTGCGAGCGGTTGAAATAGAGTCACGAGTACTCATATAATTAGACTGTTTTTGTTCAAGTCGACTGCCTGGTGTTCTGTGTCTTAGATGTTTTTTTCTGCTGAGTTCCGTTCTATGCGTCCTGTGTGTTTTATTTCATATACTCGGTTCTCTCTTATTTTATGGATGCTTTTGTAATGAGTCAAATTAAATATAGCTGCACTTTAAAAATGTCCACAGCACTGAAGAGGGATTCATTTTCTATAAAGCTGCTTCAAAACCATATGCATCATTAAAAGTGCTATACAAATAAGCTTGACTTGAAATAAGTATAAAAATAGTGTGAGCCATGTTGTACTGCACAATTGTAGGTAACCTGCATATTCTTACCACCCAAAAAATCCCACCTTGCACTTTTTCACTTTTTCAAATATATCAGATTACAGAAATATTATGATTTGCTAACGGCTAACTTTATGTTGTACATAATCTGGAATATTCCTTCAATTTGTCACACCCATGTTGAACATGATACGTGATGAGACAAGATGATAAATGGGACAAAATCTAATGCAATCTAATGACTTGTAGAATCAAAGGGAGTCAGGAGGAGGAGTTTGATGGTGCAGCCAAAATATAATGAAGATGCACAAGTGATTATGAGCCTCCCTCTGATGTAATAATCTCATTATCTAATGCAAGAATCGTTTTAGTGCACGCAGCGGAGAGGAAAAACAGTGTTTTGTTTACAACAGTGTGAAACTCCTTCTTTAATGGGCGCGAGAAGCATCCCTATACTGACCTCTTTCAAATGTAAATCCTGCTGAAATCTAGCCGATTGAAACCTGACAGTTGTGTGGAAATCATTTGATGTGAAGGCACACATTGGAAGGCGTGTGTCTTATGAACCTGAGCTCTCCCACAACATGCCTGTTCTCTCTTTCAAGTTGTTCCCTCGCAGCACTTGAAAGCCTGACGTGTCCATTAGTGTGTTTCAGCTACAATGACTCGAGTTGTGCTTGATTTGAAGCGCTGTGTCAGTCTACCGTAAACACAGGCTGTTTTAGACTTCCAGTATCTTCTCTTTTCCTGGATATATTGTATTTTTTTGGAGGTTCGGTTTCAAAGCAGAATGTAACTGTATCCCTTTAGCTTTTGACTTTGTCCTTACTGGGTTACAATGGTCATTCAAAACCTGGAAATATTATTAAAATCATTATATATTCGATATTTTGCATAAAATATGTTTACATGGTATACAAGACAAAATAATAGTTGAATTTATACAAATGACCTTGTTCAAAAGTTTACATGCATTGATACTAAATACTGTGTGTCGTTACCTAGATGATTCATGACGGTTTTGTTTTGTGATGGTTGTTCATGAGTCCCTTTTTGGTCCTGAACAGTTAAACGGTCTGCTGTTCTTCAGAAAAGATGTGCTCATCTATCTCTTCAAACTGAAGACAACTGAGGGACTCATACACAACCATTATAAAAGCTTCAAATGTTTTATAATAGGTGCAAACGTTCACTGATTGAAAAACAGTCTTCAGCCGCATGGGGGTAAACACTTTTGAACAGGATGAAGATTTTTCTTTTGTTGAAAAATCTTTTTTTTTTTTCATTTCGTACTGCTCTTCAGAAGCTACTGAAGATACTAATATTTTTCCCAGAAGACAAAATAAGTGCAATTTTTACACTGATCTTCAATATCTAGAAGTTTTCACCCCCCTCCTGCCTCTTTATGCAATGTGTTTCCTTCTGGATCATCAGTGAACATTTGAAACGTGTGTGATAGTTGTATAAGTCCCTCAGTTTTCATCAGTGTGAAAAGAGGGAACTCAAAATCAAACAGTCACTGCTGGAAAGGGTTCAAATACACAAAAGATGCTAGGAATACAAAGAATTTGGTTTTAGTCTTTTGAACAAACAAACACACACCCACACATCTCACATTTAACATTTTAAAGGTGGTCTTTTTTCAAGATGTAAAATAAGTCTCTGATGTCCCCAAAGTGTGTATGGGAAGTTTTTACTCAAAATACCCCACATATAATTTTTATAGCCTGTTAAAATAGTGCCACTTTTAGAGTATGAAGAAAAACGCGCCATGTTTGTGTTTGTCCCTTTAAATGCAAAACGCGGAGCTTAAAGAGCTCATGCTCCGGCATAACAGCAATAACAAACAATCTAAAAAAAATCCATTGAAAAATCCAAAATGGACAAAAATCCAGCATTGAAATGATCCTCGTTTGTGAGGCAGTCCAGACTCCAGCATATCAAATAGGACTTAACCAATTGTTTTTCTTGGACAGTTCCTTCGAAAACTAAACTAGACCACAGTGTCCATAGTGGCTCAATGGGAGTCTATGGAGACTCCTATGTTTGTTGGTGCATCCTAAAACACAACACTTTTAATGCCACTTTGGCGTGACATTGTATATCTTCAGCAATGGCGGACTGCTGCTTCTCATTCAGGGCCGTGTTTATGCTAACAGGGCAGAGAGCGTCACAAATGGGCGGGACTTTTGCCCTATGGTGACGTGTACATAGGGAGAATCCGCTCGTTTGGAGAGACTGTTTATGATTTATTGGGATTATAAAAAACTTTGTGGGTGGACTTTTACCATTATAGGCTGGTTGCTTTCACACACTGCGGCCACACAACTGTGTTCAAACACCTTATAAAGGTTATATTTGATAATAGGTGCCCTTTAGTGTGTTTAATTAGGTAAAAAAAAACTCAGTGCGTCACTGAATGAGTTTGTATACAGTATAAAAATGCCATTAAATGTCCTAAAATGCAGTTCTTCCAGGCTAAGCAACCAATCATTATCAGCATTATGATCATAACCATGCATTTCTAGCTGTATATGTTGGAGACAACTGATGAGATTTGAGTGTGGACCGGAAGAACCCGGCGAGCGTCAGCCTTCATCCTCTTTAGGAGAGAGAAGGTGAGGACAGGGCTAAAGACACCAGATCTCCACCTCACTGTCTTAACACCAGACGCTCCCCAGAGATGCTATATTTATCTGTTCTGCTTATCACAGGCCTGTCATGCACTTCAATCTCATCTCTACTGAGCTCCCGAAGATAAAAGAAACGTGCATGTGGGGTTTTTAGCAAGATGCTCATCTTAATTTAGCTCTGATCACCAGATGCGCTGCGTTCGAAGTTCACAGTTTCATTTGACACGTGAACACGTTCTGGTTTTAAATTAGCAGGAGCACTTAACATTTCACTGCAAGGAATAAAAACCTGCATTTTATGACATTTGGGTTTTTTCACATTATATTTCTTGCCGAGCACAAGCGTAAACGAATCAATGTTGGCTTTTAGCACTTTTAAGCTTAAGAGATTGATTTTTCTTCTTTTTGTATTCAGTTGATCTAGATATGAGGGTGGTAAACCTAAATCTGTTTCAAACAAGCTTAAAGTCAACATGAAATAAAACCTGACCTTTAGCATTGACTTTATTAATAAATCTCCAGTTATCTGTTTCATTTTTATTACTGTTTTACATTAAAATGCTCTAAACTCTTGGCAGTTCTTTCAAACAATGAATCAATCAAAGGATCTTTTAAAAGCGGATTTAACATGCCATGCATTTGTCCAACAGAAAATGTCAAATTATGTAGTGTGCATTGCATTATACAGTATTTGACTCAAACAGCCATATTTTGGCTGTTTGTGTTATACTTGTTTTCTGGCACTTTCTGTCATAGTAGTTCGGTTTGATACTCATCATTCCAGAACTCATGAGCTATTGAGACGGCGGTGCTCAGTTATGATTAATTCACCCATTGTGCTCAGTTTCAGTGTTTGACATGAATTTATTGCACCATGGTCCTCTGTGTCTTCTGTTCAGAATAGCAAACCCTGTGTAGATTGGTGTTTGGTTTATTTCTCCCCATGACAGTAAACAAACATGCAGTTCTCATACTATTTTTGCAGTATGTAATGTATCTGTTTACAGGGAATGTGACCTACTATATTTACCAAAATGTTCAGTATACATGATTTATTGTTCTGAGGAATCTGAGGAATAAAAGTCACAATGACCTTTTTCAGTTTTTTATTACTTGGTAGAAACATGTTTCCATACATGACTTTGCATGCATGTTTAAATCAGCGAGGGGCATCCAGATGTCATGTTTAATATACTTTATTACATATGCAGTTTTGTGGAAAAATACCTTCATTTTGTCAATGAATATGATGAATCAAGAACTGGAAATGAAAGGTCAAGTTTATTAATTCCACACAATGTGCTCTGTGGTGTATTGAATTTTTTGAGGAACTTAATAGATCATTGAGTAGATGCATGCATACATTTATGAACCATGCACTGCACACTGGAGTAGAAGTATACCATGGCAGCCATTTTTCATAAAATTAGATTAAAATGCCAAGTAACTGTTTTTATATGCAAGACCTAACTTGTATAAATTACTAGTATGCTGCATTGCTGGCCAAACTATACTGCATGCAAGCATTTTCATAATGTGTACACTTTAACAAATGATTTATTAGAAATAATACGCAGGATTAAATATATGCTTTGGATAAAAGCATCTGCTAAATGATTCAATGTAAATGTAAAGTATAAGCACTATGCTAGCATTTCATGATGAACATAATATTCTAGTTGGAAGAGAAGAAAATGCATTCAAAATGTATTTATTTTTATGTTTTTCCCCCAAAGCAAGTGTGACTAATGATTGCACTAATGCAAGAAGACGTGGTCTATATCACAGTATGATTTATAATCAGTTTGTGTATGAATGATGCACTGGTATTCATTGATATTCATTCACATTCACGCAGTGATGCCAATCTGACATGATGTGAGATTTAGTTTTGAATATTATGTACTGTAGATATAAATGTAAAGTCACAGACTGAGATGCTTGACCTTTAAATGTGTTTCTCGAAGGTAATCCCCGTGAGCCGGTGTGATAGTCTCTGTTTGAGAGAGAAAGCTTGGGAAATGTTGCCTTATCTCACTGATGAGAGACTAATCCTGAAATTACTCTCATTTTCCCTGAATTTAGACTGTCTTAAGTGATAAAAGTAAAACCTTTCTCATAGATTCATCTTTTGCAAAGCTATTTAGACCTTTCAGAAGTCTAGCATGGAGGGTTTGTGTCTTTGCTTCTCTTTGAATAAATGAGAAAGCAGACTTGGATGGAAATTAGTTGTAGTTATAGTTCTTTTGATCATAATTTTAAGAAATATTTTGGGTTCAATACAAGTAAAGCTCATTCGACAGCATTTATGGAATGACGAGTAACCTTTTTTTAAGGAAAATTGCAATTAACTTAAAAAAAAATATTATTCAAAATATTAAATAATAATATTAATTATTAAAAGAGCATCCAATTTAACTTAATATTTGTGGCATGAGGTTTTTAAAGCAAAAATTGTAATGAATTATACGCAATAGTTGTTACAAATATGACATGTTTTTTATTAAATTATTTAATAATTTAAATGGAATTTAATTACATTTTTTTAAATAACACATTTTTATTATTATTCAAATATTCATCATAAAAAATATATATAATTTATGTAATATTAATAATAAAATAGTATAAAATTGTTAATTATTAAATCAATATTAAAATAATAATTAAAATAATAACTAATTATAATCTAATATGTAAATAAGTACATCTTAAAGGATTTAAAAGCAGAAATGTGATGCTTATAATTTTATAAAAGCACTTACATTAATTCTGTTAAAACTGACATTATTTGAGCTATAAAGTTTTTTTTTATTCTAATTTGTATAGGCATTTTAGTTTTCTTTGCTTACAGTGTTATGATCATAGAGTGACAAAGTTGTAAAATGTAATGACTACACAGAAACTTTAACACATTTTCCCACACTAAAATCATGTTAACAAACACCCATATTCTTGATGTCTTGTGGCTATATTGAAATCCATCATTAAAATCATCATTATGCCACAAGTGCTTTTGGTTAAGTTAGCTTACATTTAAACCCAGAATATTCCTTAAATATGCTGTGACCCCCAAAATATTAGAAAATCATTCAGAAGCAGCACTGAAACCTCTACATGTTATGTTTACAGCAACGCTGCATATTAAATTGGCCAAAAACATATTCGGACACTGAAGTCATGTTGTAAATGTCATTGCATTAGATAACGTGTTGAAGCCAGTGGCATTTATTTTAAAGAAGGATAGAGTGAAAACATGTCACAATCTCTTTTCGGGGGCCGCTGCGTGTAAAGATTCACATTTCTGTGCTGGTTTGTGAATGATCTTCCCGGAAATGTCATGATACATCTGCACTGAAAATCAAACGGTGGCTGATGTGAAGTGTCAGTCGATCAGAGAAGTTCAGCCCGCAGCTGTGATTGTTTCGCTCTAATCGGATGTGATCAGCCCCTCCATCTTGACCCACTTGTGCCTCTGGCTTTCTGTCCCGGCAGTCCTGGGGTGAGTTTCTCCGCTTCCATCCGTTCTCACATCCCTGTCGGTGGTTCTGCAGTGTAGCGAGCAGATTTCCCAGCGAGTCTCATTCTTAGTCAGCAGTGCCCTATTTACACACTCTGTCTCCGGGTTTATTGTGGTGTGCTGTGTTGTTCAAGAAAAAAATGGCTGGATTAAAATATTAGCAAATGCCAAGGAATGCATTCGACTTAAATTACAGAGGTACGTTTTATTGCTCTGTAATAAAAATGGCAGCGTTATACAAGATTATTTGCAAATGCCAGTGTGTGTGTTTATGTGTGTATACATATATTGAAACCAAATGCTGAAAAGAAAATCACTTTGACTCACATTAAAATGTTCTGTGTGACCTTTCAGTAAAAGCAGGTCAGAGTGAATTATGCAATCTTTTGTTATGCTTTAAGACTAGAAATATACTTTCCCCAAGTGCACACACAGAAATGGACCAGCACTTGATTTGACCAGTATTTATACGTAGATTTCATGCATAATTGGTTTTCAGTTTCTAAATATATATTTAAATATTGTAACCTGGTAGAAAAACTAACCTTTTCTGTGTCTTTCTGACTTCTGTAAAGTTTTATTAGAATGTACAACATAACACTGTAATTCTTCAAATTATAAATGTAAATTATTGTACAACTCAAATATTAATATAGTTAATGTAGACATCTCAAATATTGCATCTCAAAAGTAAAAATATATATATAAGCAATTTTGTTAAATTACAAGATTCACATTTCTTTTTTAAATACTATTTGTGTACTGCTTAAATATTCCTGCAATTATTTTGATAAGTATTAATTAAACATTTTATAAAAATATTTTAATATATTGTCATATTTAAAAAAATATATATTAGACTTTCATTCAGTGTTATTTTAGTATCATTTATATATTAATTTTTTTGTTAATATTTTGATTTAAAGTTCATTTTATATTTGGTTTTTATTTAAAATGGAGTTAAAGTTGTAGCTATTTTTGTTTGTCATTTTCATTATTCTTTAAATGTCTATAGTTTTATTTTATTTAATCTTAAACTAAATTAAAATGAGAAATATTGCAATAAAATAAATAGTGAAATGTGTAAATGTAATATATGTATATATATATGTATATGTATTAATTTCTTTCAGTTGATTTGAATTATTGTAAATGATAAGTTTTAGTTATAACCCTATCTTCTTTGTGATAAGTTGTCTAAAGCGTTTCCACAGACAGTGTAATCTAGTCTTTGTGCTGATGTGCTTGTGTCGAGCTGTATATACTGTTGACCTCTCTGACCTTAGTGTTTATGTCGGCTGTAATTAGCTTGAGTCCTGCGTGGCCGTTGATTAGGCGATAAACCTCAGCATTTCAGCATCGAGGTGGAACGTCAGGAGTTTTAATGAAGAACGGTTTCCTGACGTGTGTCAGATTTGTTCTGTAAGTACACTACATTATCTGAAAGTACCTGCTCTGCGTGTTCGTGTTATGGATGTTCTTAAGAGGTCCATGGGAATGTCTCCTGAGGGAACTCTGTCGTCTTATTTAGGAACCCCAAAGCTGCTTTTACCAGCTGTCATGTGATCTTTGAGGTGAATAACCTGAGCAGACACCAGACAGGAGACCTCCATATGCCTGACTGCTTTATCCTTACTTTAACCCCTTAAAGGCACTTCAGGAAGACGTGAATCAGGCTAGCAGGTGAAATGGTCTTATAACAGGTTCTGGAGAAGAGCTAGCCTGTGATCTGTTGGTTTTATTGTGCGTTTTATGTCAAGTGTTCAATCAGACTTGGTTTTCCTCTTGAGCTCTGGGCTGAGGTTGCTTTAAGGTGAACTATTTGCGTCCCCAGATGAAATTGGAAAAATAATGACATTTTCAGACAGCTCGACTGAACAAACTCAATCCATGAGTTGAGCGAGTGTTTCTGTGATGGGATGATCAGGTACACAAACTGAACAGTGTTTCAAACACAGTCTTGCACTTTTCTCCAAGGAAATTAACCCACGAATGGCTGTCTCTGGATATTCAAGTAGGATAACATATTTAAACAATATAGATTTAGATACACAGTATAACACAAGATACATTTTTAAGTGACATGATAAATCACTGCAATATTGGTTATCAGTGATATTTTATTTTTATTTAATTCTTTTTGCACATTTATTTCTGTGTATTTTTCTAATGAGTTTACTTTTGTCCTCTAGCCTCCTGAGACCCTGCGTCCTCATATGAGGACATTCTGTTTTAGTGGATTTCTGTGATTCTATACATGCCACAGTTGTCCTGTACAGAACACATTCAGGGCTTTTCAGAGATAATAAATGTTTGGATATTTCACCATGACCACCTCTGCTTGATCTTCAAAAATGTCTGATATTAATTTAGTGACACTCTTATGGAAAGATGCTTATATTTTGTAATTTTCATTTCAATCTCATGTTTATACTGTGTGTCATAAATCAACATCTCAGGAAAATGTTATGGGGTTTCAAATCAAAATATGACTTTCTGTTATGGACATTGATTTCATACATTTCCTCATATGAGGACACGAGGGACTAAAAGCATGTTTATTATGCATTTTGGGAGACACAACAAATGAATAGGGAAATAAATGATATTTCGGAATACTATGAAATATTATATATTATTATGAAAATCTTGTCAATTATTACTCCCATTATTACACTTCTTTTTTCATTACATGTTGCCCCAAAAACACATTAATATGCAGATTAGATTTAGTTTATAGATCCATTGTATATAATGAGAATTGAAATATAATTTAATAATTTTTATTTGTTAAATTTTTTAATGCTCTAAACAATGTAATGACATGAAAAAAAAATGTTTTTCCCTAAAACGTTTTCCCGGGTCTCAGGAGGATTGAGCATGCATCAGGTAATCTTTAAAAATACAAGTAATTGTTCAATTTAATCTTTAGCAATTCTCAAAATCAGTAATTATAGAGTTATATTTTAACAGTAAAATTAAATAATTCTGCATAATTCAACATATAGATTTAAAAGTTTGTTTTATCTTAATTTTTATACAAGTATGTATATATATATATATATACAGACTATTGAATACATAGATAACTGGCCATATGTTTAATTAATTAATATTATATATATATATATATTATTATAAATGTAATATGGCTAAATCAGGTTTGGAAATAACATAACTATAATTGTATGTTAATTGATAGGTTAATAATAAATTACAAATTTAATGCATGCATTTTGAATGAATATGACTGCCTCCAAATTATAAAAAAATAAATAACATTTATTTAAAATACACTTTATACAGCTTATAGAATTTGTTTTAAAAGTATATATATATATATTTTAACTATGAATGAGTACTTCTAGCTGGAAACACTTTTTCAAATGTATGTTTTTAATTAAATCCATCATTTTCGAGGCTCTAGTTTAGTGGTCATGGGTGGAGATCACTAAAGCTCCACCTTGTCCCGTAGCTGCAGGTCTGTCTGTTATTTCGACACAACATTCTCCCCCAGAGCGTCTTCTCACCGTTTACGAGCCAAAGCCACTCACGTTCCAGACGCCAGACTTAATGTCTTTTATCTACAGGGCTGAACGGTCAGGTCTGGCTCTTCTGTGGTGCTTCCCAGCCGCCCCAAGGGAGGCTTCTCATGAAGGTGGCATGTCAGATCGCCATCAACAAAGCACTGCACACAGGCTCTGTATTCATATTTACTGCTGTACGGAGGGGAGTGTGGTCCTGCTGTGACTTCTCATCTCTGCCTGTGGGCAAAATAAAGAAAAACAGCATTACAGTGTTTATGCCTGAAACGAATTCAAGTCTAATATTCGTTTGTGCTATTAATGCTTTCTTTTTCCACAAGCTAAGCTGCGGTTTATTCATGTTCCCATCATGGGTCATGCTTCAATTGCACTGCTCGTGTTCTCCATATTGATCTACAGCCTCAAGAGCAGAGGGTTTCTTTGATGTTATTTTAATGTTTCTTTTTATTGAACATTTCTACTCATCAAAGAGCAAAAATGAGCGTAGCTTTTCACCTGCTGAGTATGGATTCATAGCCATGCTGCATAAATGAATTATCCTCGGAGAGCTTTGGTAGCCAGAAGGAACCGATCTCCTTTCCCACGTGGACATGATGTTCTTGCTTCATCTGCTTTCTCCTTTTGTATTTTTCATTTAAGGCTGTAGCTGAAGGAATAATGAAAGAAATGAGATGTTTCTCCGTACAGACTTGATACAGCTAGTTTTGCGTAGCCAGACTTTGAGCTAGCAGCATAAGTCTGATCCACTTTACTGCTTATTCTGGTGATTAAATGATACACCGCTCAAAAGTTTGGACTAATTAGGACTTTTTAAATAGTCTTGAAAGAAGTCTGCAGTATATACATAGTAAAAAATATAGTCAAATCTTTTATTGTGAAATAAATATTATTGCGATTAAAAACAACATTTTTAAATGTATTTTAATATGTCATTTATTCCTGTGATTAAAGCTAAATTTTCAGCATCATTACTCCAGTCTTCAGTGTCACATGATCTTCAGAAATCATTCTTATATGCTGATTTGCTGCTTTATTGTTACTTCTTGATTATTATTAATAGTTCTTTTGTTATGCATGTGTTTGAAACATACAAACTTCAGTAAATTAACATTATCTGTAACATCTTTTATTGTCACGTTTGTTGTTTAATGCCTCCTAGCTAAATAAAAGTGCAGTTATAAATAAATAAATATATAAGCAGCACAACTGTTTTAACATTGATAATAATATGAAATGTTTATTTAGCGTATTATAATTATTTTTGAAGGATCATGTGACACTGAAGACTGGAGTAATGTGCTGAAAATTCAGCTTTGATCACAGGAATAAATTACATATTAAAATACATTTAAAACTGTTATTTTAAATCATAGTAAAATTTCAGAATATTGCCTAATTTATTTTTGTTTTTTGGTAAAGTAAATTCCACCCAGGTGAGCAGAAGAGACTTCTTTTATAAACATCTATAAATCTGAATTATTCCACCTTGTTTTGACTGGTAGTCTATTGTAGACTGGCATAGAAATAATGACATTCCAATAAAGCTGCAAACAATTGTAGCTGAAAATATTTTGACTTCTAACAAGAATTAATTTCTGTCCAAAAGTAATAAGTACTCCAATAAATGCACGCAAATATCTAGTTTGTGTCAATCACAACACGTCTTTTTCTAGCCTGGAGATGTTTAGCCTGTGTTTTTCAGTTTTGTTGTAAATGTATGATAGTGTGGTGACATCTTCAGATCCACATCATGTGCTGTAGAACACATTGGCTTGTATAAAGCTTTCATTGACACTGGAGAGATGTGCTGAGGGTTGGTGCTGCTCGCGGTGTTTACAGGATAAATCCATGAGGCATATTATACTGTGGCCTGTCAAAACCGAATGATTTGCTGCCCTGAATATTTCAATCTGATCTTGATTGCTGACAAAAGCTGCACTTATTATAAGTGGTCTGGAATACAGTTTTATAGTGAAGTGACCTAGTCTGAGTGGCTAAGTAGAGAACTGGGGTCCATGGACAATTTGAACGAAACCAAGGTGTTTTAAAGATTAGTTCATCTGAATAATTAACACATTCTGATGGTTTTTTTTAATCCCCCCCCAATTATTTTTTATTAATTATTTATTTGGGTCGGTTATTTGGGTCAATTACCCCACCCCCCAAACAAATAATAATTAAGGAAAATATAGATAGAGAGATACACCTAATTTTTATTATATATATATACACACTTTTGATATTAATATTTTTTTATTTATATGCATATACACTTTTACTATGCAGTCACGCATTAAATAAATCAAAAGTGAGAGGAAAATCTCTTTTTAAATACTGTACTTTTGAACTTTCTATTCATCAAGTAACCCTAAAGAACTATTACGGTTTCCAAAAAACATTAAGCTAAATAATAAGCACATATATAAGCAGCGCAACGGCTGTTAACATTGAATAATCAGAAATATTTCTCGAGCAACAAATACTGAAAGTTCAGCTTTGCATCACTGGAATAAATAGCATTTTGAAATGTATTAAAATAAACAGTTATTTCAAATTGTAGTAATATTTCACAATATTACTGGTTTTACTGATCAAATAAATGCAGCCTTGGTTATTTTATAAAAATGATAAAAAATATATGGTTGTATAGCTTTTTCTGTAAAGCTTCCTTTTGAATACTGTGAAAAATGATTTACATTTCTTTTATACTGGGTACAAGTAGGACTGTTCTTTACAGCTTCGCATAACCACTGCAGTATATGAAAATATACAGCTGGTTTATATTGTAGTAAAGGTGTGAAAAGCCCTTGTTTATTGTACAGCTACAGGGAATTTGTTGGTAGTGAAACTGCATTATGATGTTCTCCCATGGAGCTCGACCCTTTATTACAACCCTGCCGAGCACACACAGACGAAATGCTACGTGCTGACCTTTTGATATTTTACTGCTGGAGTGCCGATCAGAAAATATTGGATGTGAAAGTGTGAAAAATACAGACGTCCTACTGTAAATTCTCTGGCAGGTGAGTGTTTTTAGTGCTGAATAAATGGCAGTGTGAAAACAGCAACCTAACCAGGAGTGATGCAACCGCTTTCATGTGACTAGAAATTTTTCAGACCTCACTGAAAACAAAAATAAGTGCATTTGATGTTTAATGCGGTTAGGAGATGTACAGGCGTGAAATGACAGACAAGAAGTACAAAATGTCACTCTTTGTGGCTAGTTAGGGCAAAAGCTCATGTTTAATAAAGATGGAAGAGATGGCTTTCATAACTTGTAGCATTATGTGTGAGTTTGCCTTTGGAGCGTCACTATTGGACTGCTCTGGTGGAAATTTACTTTGAAATGTGCAAAAGCCGGGATTTTGAAAGGCTGAAGGCACATGGATGACTGGATTTATCTTCAGAACGTCCTAAGAAGTTCACAGTTTGCTTATGAATTTAATGCTCTTTGCCTGGGGTCAGTTTTCTTGCGTTTGATTGACTCACTTCTGAAGCTGACTGGAACAGGGATGAATAAACGTATGTGTCTTTTTTTGCATTTCGACATGCAAAGAGCAGCTGATCTGGGGAATATATTCATGTAAAGTGACTTGAAATACATTATCAGAGATGTCTAGGCAAGTTCAGTGCATTATACAAATCAAGGTTTTTTTGATTAAGGATACTCATGTTTAACTTATGCAGTTTGTTCTAGCATCTCTGATGTAGTGGTTCACTGCACTCAAACACATGTTGCCTCCTGAATGCATCAGACAAAAGCATCACTTCACAGAGCTGTTAATGAAGGTCTGCTCTTATTCAACAGACTGATCTGAGCACAATTGATCAGAGATTCAGAGCTCAGGAGATGTCAGAGTTCTCAGTCGTGGTTCATTTATGCATCAGCTTCAGCTCAGTTGTTTCTCCTAACATTCTTTTTTTAAAGCAGGATTGAAAATTTAAAAATGTATGAATTGTTAACAGAGTATGATTACAGAACTATAAAATAAATCTTAATTGCGTATCTATCTGTCTTTCCGTCTGTCTGTTGTTCTATCTGTCGTTCGATCTATAATTCTATGTTGTTTTATCTATCTATCTATAACGAGGTTCGTTAGAGCAAGGATGACGAAGAAGTCAGGGTGTCGAGAAACAGGGTTTATTGTACCACATTATAACAAAAATAAAGCCGTTCGGCACACTGCCAACATCCAAACACTCCAGTCCAACTCTGTCCGTGCTGCCTCCAGAAAAACCTCCCTCAGTCAGGTGTGGGATCTGCTTAAAAGCCGTCTCTCTGCCAATCACTGAAATTAAAGACAGGTGTTAGTTATTATGCACTTGACCTCCTTATCACCACTCGTTCACCGCTGCAGACTCTGCTCTACCACGCCCCCCCCACACTATCGTTCTATCTATCGTTCTATTGTTCTGTCTGTCTCTGTGTCTGTCTATCTGTTGTTCTATGTATCTATTGTCTTATCTTTCGTGCTACAGTATTTATTATTTGATCTGTCATTCTTTTTACCTGTCTGTCATTCTATCTATCTGGCTGCATCTATCATTCAATATCGTTCTGTCTCGATCTATCAATCTATTGTTCTGTCTCTATCTGTCAGTCAGTCAGTCAGTCAGTCAGTCAGAAACATATAAGATTTACTGTTTATAATATTTATCATGTCTCCATTTGTCATTTGCTTCCAGCTTCTTCTCTTTGGTGTTTAAGGGAAACATTTGAGATATCATATCAGAACTCATTTTTGGTCTGCAGTGGTGCAGTAGGTTATTAAACAGACATGCTTGTTGCATCTCAGCAGAGGTGGAAAGAGTACAAAAATATTCTACTCAAGTAAAAGTACCATTACATTACTGAAATTTTACTTAAGTACAAGTAAAAGTACCAGTCTAAAAATATACTCAAGTAAAAGTAAAAAGTAGCTCATTTAAAATTTACTCTGAGTAAAAATTACTTAGTTACATTTTAACAATGAGAGGGAGGGAAAAATGGGATAGACCAAAGATGTCAAACTCAGTTCCTGGAGGGCCACAGCCCTACACAGTGTAGATATAACCCTAATTAAACACATCTGATACAGCTAAACTAATAATTTAGGCTTATTTGAAAACTACATGTGTGTGTTGGAGCAGGGTTGAACTAAACTCTTTAGGCTGTGGCCCTCCAAGAACTGAGTTTGACACACCTGGGATAGGCCTATAAATCTCAAACTAGGTGTTTTTAATTAAAGGAATCAGTTAATTAGAATTATAAGACATTTGGGCTGTTACCAGGCAAATTAAATCAGTATCAACAAAATTAATCTTTGCAATGCAGAGGAAACGCAGAAGCTTCATCTGAAGTGGCATAGATGTATTACACACTGACATGAATGCATTTAGCCTGCAGTTACAAATGCAGAAATAATGTTTTGATAAGACATAAAATGTGACCCTGAACCACAAAACCATAAGGGTCCATTTTCCTAAATTGCGATTTATACATCATCTGAAAGCTGAATAAATCATATTTCCATTGATGTATGGTTTGTTATGATCGGACAATATTTGAAAATCTGGAATCTGAGGGTGCAAAAAAAAACAAAATATTGAGAAAATCTCCTTTAAAGTTGTTCAAATTAAGCTCCTAGTTTTGATATATTTACAGTAGGAAATTTACAGAATATATTAATGGAACATGATCTTTACTGAATATGCTAATGATTTTTGGCATAAAAGAAAAATTTATAATTTTAACCCATACAATGTATTGTTGGCTATTGCTACAAATATACCCCAGCGACTTAAGACTGGGGACAAATGTTAAATAGTCATTAGAAATAAAAAAATAATAATAATCAAAAGATACTTTAAATGTTAAATTAGAACCACCAGTAGGTGTCAGTAAGTCACTGATAAGTGAGTCATTGTGATTGAACAGAATCATTTAAACGGTTAATTCATTCAGGAACAAAACACCGTCATTGCTCAGAGTCAGAGACGCAAAACTGTGTTTGGTATTATTTTTGTTGTCGAAATAGAGCAAAAACAGGCAATATGGTGTCTAAAGTCTCTTAATTAACTTCTTGTTTTTTGAACTGTGTAAAAAGAAAAACTACAGGTCTATGTACTCGTGGTGATTTTTTGAGAAAAACGGCATTCTTCGTGTGATGTTGACTTACTATATTAAATGATATAAATATATACATTTTCTGCTTCTATATCTTCAATTTTGTGATCGTTCTAAACGCATTTTAACAGACTGAATCACGCAGTGAAAGAAAGCACTCCCGTTAAAACAACAATTATTATATTATCTCAGATGATATTGCACACCCTGCACCACTGTCTTTTTGGCTCATTTGTGCAAAACCTTTTGCTAAAAGCTTCGTTTTAACCACCAATGCAATGATGTAAGTATTTACGTTACCTCTAACGTTACTACATGTTTGCGAAGGGTTGATGTCGAGATGTTATAAGCTGCTAGTTCGGTCTCCCGAGGCAAACACAGCTTACACTGCATAATAGAGCATGAATATATGGCCAGGGGTTCACTTCATTTCCTTCGAATTCAACTTCAGCAGAATATGACGGGGTTTGGTTTCAGCTGGGTCTGCTCGCGCCTAAAAACGCATGGAAAACGCTAGGCGTGCTGCTTTCTCCTTTTTCCAATGCGCCGGGCGGTTGCGCCCGAGGCGCCATCAGCTGCGCTCTCCGTTACAAGAAGGAAATTTCACATGACCTGCATTCTGAAAAGTTGAGATGTTTTATCTCGATGCGCGCGCGGACGCCTGGAAAAACGAGCGCATTCCATTGTGAGCGCATACCGCGCTCTACATTTGAAATAACGAACTTAAGCGCAAAAGACGCGATATGTGCCCCTTAAAACGCCTGTCTTGTTCGTCTGCATCGTTGTTATTTTTAGCGCCAGTTTCTTCTTCTGCCCATTATTTGCTGCAGTTTTTCCACGGAGCGATTTTTTTTACTCAGTAACGAATGTGTTTTAAAATGTAGCGAAGTACAATACTTCCCACAAAATATACTTAAGTAAAAGTAAAATTACAGATTAAAACATTACAAAAAAAGTACAAGTACACAAAAAAGCTACTCAATTACAGTAACGCGAGTAAATGTAATTCGTTACTTTCCACCTCTGCATCTCAGCAACTCCTGCTTTCAGTAATTGCTAAGATTGCGGAAACATTAATCATATTAATAGTTCTACAATTAATTGAACCATTTCACATGCATTATCTTTAAAACCCGCCCGGCCCGCTCAAACCCAAACACCACAATGATTGACAGACAGAGAGAGTGTTTCTGAATGGCGAAAAAGAGCAAGCCGCTCTTCTGTGCACCATTACATTTTCAGCACCATTAAATCCCGGTTATTTTGTTGTTTTTCATCCCTAACCCATCTATCTCTAATACATGATCACACGCATGTTATCTATGGTAAAGCGGTGCTGTATTTTCATCAAATGCTTCTCTCTATGAACTGGACTGTGGGTCCGTTTGACTGACAGTCTGAATTGTCTGCACGCTGTTTCCCACACACCTGTCAGACGCTGATGGACCAGCACTTTGTCAGCCAGAATTACCTTTTATCATGACAGCTGGCGTCTCCTCCGAGCACAGGAGATAATGATGTGTGAGATACTGATCAATCCTGACCCGCTGCAGGCCTGATCATCTCACAATGACCCCAGTGTGGGCAGATGGAAGTATCACCAATATATTACATCATACTGGTATATATCACAAATGAGTTGCTTCTCTGGAAAGTCAAGGAAGATTAAGCTAAAACAATATTTAGATTTGAATTTAAAAAATAGTTTGAAGTTCCGTTATACTGACACAAAAAATACTTATTTTTTTAAATGCACGTTTTTAAAACTTATTTATTTAAAAATCAAGAAAATCTGAAATCAAGGTGTAATTTCTCAAGACACGTATTTCACAAAACGGCCTGCTGCACCCTTAATTTAGCATATTTTGGAGCTTTTCATGTCAAAGCTCTTCACATTTGCAGACCACCACAGCCTCAAAATCCTCTTTCTAAACCTCTGGGGGAGTCAGGAGACATAAAAGCGAAGTCTTTTGTTGTTCTCGGTGAAGCCATTGTGTAGGGACTGTTTATTCTTGATTTTCCTAAAGACGATCAGCCTTGGGAAGCGACAGCAGTTCTGCTCCCTCCCACCGTTGGAGGAAGCACATCACGCAGTCATTAATTCTGTGAGGTAAATGGAGAAATGTATGCTGTGATATGTCTCTCTGCTGCTCTGTGGTCAGTGTTTGCTTATTTGCATTAAATTATAATAGATGTTCATTTTGTAGTGCAACACCACTGTAGTTCTCTTTCTAGTGAGCTACCTTCCTGTTTGGTGCCTACATAGATGGCTGCCTTCTAAGACAACATCTTAACTGGAGTGGAACTGCAAAGTGACTGATTTGAAACGCTCTAGATGAAACTCATCTCACAGCGGATTGCAATAGACAGTGACTGCCCAGTTTTTCATTTTTCTTCATACAGAACTGGTAAATCACCTCAGAGCTCGTGATTGCTCTTTCTTGATGCTATTGGTAATTTATCTTTAAGTAAGTGGGACCACCTCTATAAAGTCACACTAATATTGAGTGAAATATTCCATTTTAAGTACACTGAACTGTTTTCAGTGTTAAATGCATTTCTGTCAACTCCAAACCCTCTTTACTCTCAAGTGTTTTAGAATGTGGCCAAATCAAGATTTCTTTGAAGGCAACATAATTTGCCTAGTGTCTTCTGTTCATGTCAGTGTGCGCTTATGATACCTTAAAATGCTGTCTAGTTAGGCAGCTGAAACATAGCACACACAGACAGACACACACACACACACACACACTAGGGGTGTGACGAGACGCTTACTCCACGAGACGAGACGAGACGAGACACGAGATTGGGTTCACGAGAACGAGACGAGACGAGATTTTTACACTATTTTTAAGAAATCCTCAATGATGAAATATATGAATGGAAAATAGTCTTTTATTCAACTGAAAATCACAAAATGCAAAACAATTTAGGTGCATTTTGAAATCAACTTGTAATGAATGTTATTTTACTTCTATTTTAATGAATTATATGCAGTAAAGGACATGCAAACAGTGCAAAATGTTTTGCTATAAACTCTACCGACTGGCTTCTCCCTTGTACGATTTCCTTTAACTCCTTGCCACAAATCGAACATAAAAATTTTTATAAACAATAAATATATAAATAACACTTTAAATGCAAACAGTAAGTGTATCCATAATCAAAGTACTGCTCTCTCAAAACTAAAAGTGCAAACAGAAACTATTTTTTTCTTCAAGCATGAAAAAGAGATACATTAACTACACAGAACAGCCTAAGATATATGTTCTTTTTCAAGAATATAAGCATGTCGACGATTTCTGGCAGCAGCTGAGACCTTTGGGCAGTAACTATGTCTCCTGCAGTTGAAAAAACACGCTCACTTGGAACAGAGGTAGCAGGGATAGAAAGATATGCTTTGGCAAGTGGAGATAGCAAAGGATATTTAGAGCGGTTTTCTCGTTATTGCCGTGGTTTTGCACTTGACGGTGGAGGAGATGCAAAGGCATTTAGAGTTGTTTGCCCGTTTAATGTTTTCGTCACATGTGCGGCTGGTTTTAGTAGAGAGCTGTGGTGGTTCTGTATGTGTTTTTGCATAGTGCTCGTGTTAGCCGCGGTGTACGGCATTGTTTTCTTACAATGTTTACATATTGTGTTCGTCTTGTCTGTCACTCTTCGCTTTCTTATTTCCACCGAAAACCAAAATGTTGCCACACAAATGATTTAAATGTGGCAGGGGATCTTCAATACTAATTTCACCCTCACGCTCCATCATGCTGACATCACAACTCACGACGAGACAATCTTTTCACCTCGACGAGAAATCTCGTCTGCTTTTATCTCGCGAGATCTCGAATACGAGATCTCGTCACACACACACACACACACACACACACACACACACACACACACACACACACACACACACACACACACACACACAGACACGGTCAGAATTGTTGGTACCCTTGGTAAATATGATCAAAGAATCCTTTTGATCTTTTATTAAAACAAATCACTAAATCCTAACTTTTCATTGAACTAAAACAATTGAAAATGGAGGAAAGTTCCATTATGAAATAAATGTTTTTCTCAATTACATGTTGGGCACAATTATTGGTACCTCTCGAAATTCTTATGAGTAAAATATATTCCCATTCATATTCACAATTTTGAGCACTCCAGGGGGATTATGAACATGAAATTATCCAGCCATGCGTCCTGCTTCACATAAATATAAATAGGAGGGAAAACAAAGCCCAAATTCCCTTAATCAGCCATCACAATGAGAAAAACAAAGAATATATTTCTGATGTGCAGAAAAAGATAATTGAGCTTCACAAATTAGTGAAGTGGCTTTAAGAAAATAGCTAGAGCAGTGAAAATCCCCATTTCCACCATCAGGGCAATAATTAAGAATTTCCAATCAACAGAAAATATTACGAAACTGCCTGGAAGAGGATGTGTCTATATCGTCCTAAAGCACGGTGAGGAGGAGCATTTGAGTGGCTAAAGACTTTCCAAGGACCACGGCTGGAGAATTGCAGAAAATAGTTGAGTCTCAGGGTCAGAAACCTTAAAAAAAAGTCAAACAGCACCTACATCACCACATGTTCTTCGGGAGGGTTTTAAGAAAAATTACCGCTCATCCAAAAACAAACTCCAGCATATTCAGTTATCGGACACATCTAAAGACACCTCTGTCAAGTTTGACGACGACACCACACTGATCGGCCTCATCCAGGACTGTGACAAGTCTGCTTACAGACAGGAGGTTAAGGGGCTGTCTGAACAACCTGGAGCTGAACACACTCAAAACAGTGGAGATGATCGTGGACTTCAGAAGAAACCCCCCTGCTCTCCCCCCACTCACCATCACGAACAGCACTGTGACTGCAGTGGAGTCATTCAGATTCCTGGCCACCACAATTTCTCAAGAACTGAAGTGTGAAAATCACATTGAGTCTATTGTGAAAAAGGCCCAGCAGAGGCTGTACTTCCTTCACCAGCTGAGGAAGTTCAACCTGCCACAGGAGCTGTTGATACAGTTCTACTCTGCCATCATTGAACCCGTCCTCTGCACGTCAATAACTGTCTGGTGCAGCTCAGCTACCAAATCTGACCTCAGAAGACTACGAGGGTAGTCCAGACTGCCGAGTGAATCATTGGTATAACCCTCCCCAATCTCCAAGAACTGTACTCATCCAGAGTGAGTAAAAGGGCTAGAAAAATCACCCCGGACCCCTCACATCCAGCACACTCCCTCTTTGAACGGTTACCGTCTGGTCGACGCTACAGAGCTCTGAGCACCAGAACGACCAGACACAGAAACAGTTTCTTCCTCAAGCACTCCATCTCATGAACACTTGACAATTATTATACACACACTATTTATACACTTATTTTCCTAACACACACATACTTAGACTACACTTCAATTGCATATAATATACCTGTAGACAAAATGTCCATTGTTATATACCTGTACATACAATTGTCAATTTGTATATTGTTATTCCTTATTTACTTCTTATTTTTAATTCTTATTTTTATTATTTGTGTTTTTTGTTCCGTCACTGTCATTCTGTTGCACTGCGGTAGCTTCTGTCACATAAACAAATTCCTCGTATGTGTAAATATACCTGGCAATAAAGCTCATTCTGATTCTGATACAGCACTCCGTGAACAGCCACACCGTTCAGTAATGACCCTCTGTGACTGTGTCAATGATTGTCTTCTGGACCATTGCCAAGTCAGCAGTCTTCCCCATTATTGTGCTTTCAAAGAACAAGAGATACCCGGAATTTATACTGTAATGATGGTCATTTAATGCAACTCAAATGTAAATATTCTAATATTATGAGATACTGGATTTTTGACTTTCATGAGCTGTAAGCTCTAATAATTAAAATATATATATATTTTGAAATATTTTATTTTACATCTAATGAATCTAGATTATTATGAAAGTTTTACTTTTTTAAATGAGTTACAAAAAATAGTGAACTTTTTCACGATATTCAAATTTTTTTAGATGCACCTGTACTTCAACTTATTTGTGATTCGTGTGATATCCACACTACTGTTCAAACATTTGAGGTCTCTTTTTTAGGATTTGAAACAAAGCTGTTGTAAAGCTGTTTTATTTTAGTATTTTTGTATACATTGTTTTTAAATATTTTGATTTGGCTTTATGTTCAGTTTTTCATTTTTGTTTAGTTTAGTTTAATTTTGCTGTGTTTCTGCCATTTTATTTTTCAGTTTTAATAATTTTGGAGCTCTATTTCAGTTAGTTTTTTCAAGTTTTATTTCAGCTTTATTTAGTTTTAGTTAACAATAGCATCACTGTTAAGACATTCTCTTTGCCTTTCAAAGCCGTAATGACACACAGTAAACACAGCCTGGCTGCCCACACTCTTCATCAAATGATATTAATTACAACTAGTGAGTGGGTGGAATGAGTGTTTGGTCAATTGGTCTTATGATATAATGTTATTAGTGATGTTTGTGAAGCTACACATCCCCCTCCATTATTATTTTTGCTTCAAATCGTGTTAATGAGACGTGCTATTACTTTTGTTAATAAGCAGATTTACTAATTTAATCTGACAGGTGATAAAACTGGAAAAAAGGACCAGAATATCTGACTTGGGTCCGTAAGTAACCTCCAACATCGCAGCAACCATAATGCATATCAATACACTGGTGTCAAATGTCCAAAAAGAAGTCAAATCCTTTTTATGCAGTACAAAAACGCATTTCCTGTGCTCTTGTTGAACACGATGAGGACCGATGCGTCGCATTTACAGCAAGAACCTTCTGAGATTATTTAGCCTCATTACATGGACCACTATTTATCATGCAGGAGGTGCTGAATGTGAGATGGGAACTCAGTTATGGTGACACAGCTAATGTAATACAGTGAAAATGAATGGTAATAAAGCCTCATTTTCTAATGTGGCTGTGAGATTGAGCCCCTGAAGCACAATCACTGTCCTTGTTGTCTTTACAGATCTCTATTTATCATGCTTAGCTGTCTTCACTCGCTGGATTCTTGGTTTAAGCTGCTTTTGTTAAACCACTGATTCTTGAGCCTGTACAATATGCTATGTATGCTTGCATTTCATTTATTATAATGGCAGTAGTCACAACTGTCATAAAAAGGAATAAAAAGCCTTTGGAGGTGAAATTAATTTAATGGCCCTTAAATTGCAGTAAGTATTTTATCTCCCCCACCAATATAGTATAACTAATAAATTAAATTGAATAAATTAGTATAACTAATACATTAAATAGTTTTGCATGTAATTGGTCGTATATTTCCTGTTTTGCCTGATGTTTAGCATTTATTCATACTCTGTTTATGTTTGGCAACAATTTGTTGCATTTGATGTGATCCCAAATAATTAGAGCCCATGAGGTTCTTGTAGCTTCTTCTGTTCCCGTTCTCTATTTAGTGTTTGACGCTGCCAGTAGTACAAAGCAGCAGCTACTGAGCGGTGATTAACTCGATTTGATTGCCTAATTGTTTCACAGCCAAATAGTTCATTAGGCCAACACTCAGATTATCAGTCAGGTACAAAAGTGAACCTATTAAAATTTCAAAAGTGTGTAAACCTGACACCGTGGCTCTGTTCCAGCACTTAGTGGGATGCCTCGCTGTCTGTTGCCTTCATACACCGTTGCTTTGTGAGGCAGCATCCAGACTGGGTTTGGTGTCTCATAAGAGAATGATTTGTAATGTCACACATAGGCAGCAACTCACAAATAGCACTTCACAAAAGAGTTTGCATGCTGCAGTGTAATTAGCTTTAAAAGTATAACACGCACAAATATTGTGTATTAAGCATTTGGAATTTTAGCTTCCTAATTTTAAAATTATTTTGTTTATTTAAATTTAAATCTTATCATCTAAGTTTTAGGGGTCCATGGAAGTTTGTTTCTGTCACTTAAAAAATAAAAATATAATAAGGTAACTGCAATGTTTTATTTTAGAATTGTGAGTTTATTTCTCACATTTCTGAGAAAGAGATATAAACTCAAAATAGCGAGGAAAACATAATTGTGAGTGGTAAAGTCCCAATTATATTTTTTTCATTGTGGCATAAGCTTCCATAGAGGTCAGTAAAAAAAAAATTCAGCAGAAGTTATTTTGAAAAAGTATAATGACTCTTGTATAATGATTCTTCCATATGATGACAAAAAATATAGCAGGACATCTGTTATCAACATTTATAATAATAATAAATGTTACTTGAGCAGCAAATCTACATATTAGAATGATTTGTGAAGGATCATGTGACACTGAAGACCACAGTAATGATGCTGAAAATTCAGTTTTGATTACAGAAATAAATTACATTTTAAATATACATTCAAATAGAACACAGTTATTTTAAATTATATAATAATATATCACAATATTCCCGTTTTTATTTATCTGTCTGTCTGTCTATCTTATGGATATATAAATAAGGTTCTCAGTGCATTATGGTTTAACTTCTAAAAGTATCTTATTAGTCAGCATCATTATGATGAATTTTCTCTGGGACTAACTGGTGTTTTTTTCCAGGTCCGTGGGGCAGATGTATGGGCAGCGAGTGCGGTCCCGGAGGCAGTCAGAGTCGGGCGGTGTGGTGTGCTCATGTGGAAGGCTGGACCACCCTTCACACCAACTGCCTTCAGTCCACACGACCGGCCAACCAACAGAGCTGCTTCTGCGTCTGCGACTGGCACAAGGACCTGTACGACTGGCGGCTGGGCGCGTGGAACCAGTGCGTTCCCATTTCGCTGCGCACCGGCCGCGCGGGCGTTTGCCTGCAGGGCGAAGAGGGCATCCAGACGCGGGAGGTGAACTGTATGCTCAAGGCGGACAGCTCGGCTGCGGACCACGCCATCTGTGAGTACTTGGAGCCCAAACCCCGGCAGGAACAGGCCTGTTTAATTCCTTGCCCTCAAGACTGTGTGGTGACCGAGTTCATCCCGTGGACCACGTGCTCCAAGACCTGCGGGCTGGGCCTGCAGAACCGCGTGCGCTCCGTCGTGGCGCCGCCGCTGTTTGGCGGGCTTCCTTGCCCCAATCTGACGGAGTTCCAGACGTGCGCGCCGAGGGCCTGCGAGGGCAGAGAGACCGTGTTCAGTCTGAAAGTGGGCGGATGGAGCGAGTGCAAGCTGCCTTCTTTACCGTCACCTCCGACCTCCTCTGCTGCCCCCTCGCGCACCGCCCGCCAAGCCCGCCGGCGGAAAGCCAAAGAGAGGAAAGGGAACCGAGACCCGGAGATGCGCGAGCTCATCAAGAGCAAAAGGAACCGCAACAGGCTGAATCGACAAGAGGATGATCTCTGGAACATGGAAATAGGCTACCAGTCTCGACACGTGGTGTGTGTGCATCGAAACGGAAGCACGGTGTCACTCAGGTTAGTGGCTTTTCCCATGACAACCATATTCATTTGACATAAATAATAATGAGGTTATGAGGGGTGGAAGATTGATCTGTTCAGTGTATTGTATTACCAAGTAACTAATTTTCACAAAATGTGTTTCTGGATTTTTTGCCCTCTGGAAAGTGCAATATTTCATCATAAACGAGTTAAACAGTGAACACAGTTAACATAACAGCCTCATATTTATTGACGGTCAATGACTGGATCATTGTTTTGTCCTGTCTATTCATTTGTTAAATATTTTACTATGCAATCTGTACAGTGATTTGGGTGCATGTTTTTATATTTATGAATGCCATATTCATTTTATATATTCTGTCATGTTATATTGTAGTGTGAAACCCCAAAATGTAATAAATAAGAACATGTGAATCAATATTTAAGGTAATAATAATTAATAATTAAACAATTAATTAGCAGTATCATACAATGACTTGGATATACCTCTTCTATGATGAGCATGCTTTTCATTTCTGAATTTTTATATTTATTTGATATTTTCTCTTTAGTAGTTCAGGTTTGAAAGTGTTTCATGGTGCAACTCCCCAAAAGTTAATAATATTTATAAATGAATAAACACTGCTATGTTAATATTAATATTTATTCATTTATTATTAATAATCATTGTTAGCTTTATTAATTATTATTATTATTAATTGCAAATCTCCATATACTTTTTTTAACCTTAATACTTTTGATATAGATTTTAGTCATTATAATGAATTGATGATTATTTGATGTGCACACTCGCATGTATTCAAGGTGTATGAAAAATATTACCCTCACATAAAAGTTTGTCTTACTAAGGATGAGCAGTTTTAACTTAAATGTGTGGATACTTGACTCTTTCTCAATACAGTATGTCCATTAATATGGTTCATATGTTTGCATTAGAGACTCTTACGCATTAGTTTCTCCCGAGCCGCATCTCTTAATGGTTGTCAGGCTAATAGCGGTTAAATGAGTCTGAAACTAGGGATCCCGGTGTATTTCTGCACTCCGCCGGCCGCTGACAGTAAGAAGATGACGGCTGTGTGACTCGTCTGGGTCTCCGCTGTGCTGTCAAAGCACTCCCACGCTTGATGTCTATTTTCAACGGTAGAAATGACAACTGTATATTCCCCAGCAGCAGATTGTGTGGCACGGCAGGAATCTGCAGCACTTTCCAGAGTTTTGTAGTTATTTCAAAAGTTTATAGTCTGTGCATCTCTCTCAGGCGTACAGTGTTTGGCCTTTGATTTGCGTTCCAGCTCAGGAACATGGGAACAGTTGAAAGGAAAACATTCAGAGCGTTTCAGCCTCAGGAATCTGCAGGTAAAGTTACGTTTATGGAAACAGTTCAATAAGCAACATCAAGGTTAAAGCAATCCAGCAAAGTCACATATAATACAGTCACATACACCATTCAAAAATCATTTTTAAACATTTTAAAGTCATTTATGCTCATCAAGGCTGTGTTTATTTTCTTAAAAATGAAGTAAAAACTTTTAATATTATAATTTAAATCAGATGTGTTCTATTTGAATATATTGTAAAATGTAGTTTATTCAAAGCAGATTTGTCTTCAGTGTCACATGATCCTTCAGAAATCATTCTAATATGCTGCTCAAGAAACATTTCTGATTATTATCAATGTTGAAAACGGTTGTTTTGCTTGCTATTTTTGTGGAAACCATGATATTTAATTTTTTGGATTCTTTGATAAATAGAAAGTTTAAAAGAACACAGTTTATTAAACGTTTATTTTTGTAACATTATAAACCTCACCTTTTTACCATTTAATGCATGCTTGCTAAATAAAATTATAAATTTCTTTAAAAAAACACATCTTACTGACCCCAACGTTTGGAAAGGTAATGAATATATGTAATGTATGGAATTGCGAAACACTCATCATACCTCCAGGAGAATAAATATTAATCTAAATTTTTTTTATTTTGCTCCTGAAATATTCATAGTTGTTTTGTTTCTTCAAGAAAGTGAAAAATAAGTTTTACTAAAGCACTTTTTCTGTGATCATCCTTGAGTATATCATTCTGTTTCTTTACTCTGCTTTTGTCAGTGTTGTAAACCCAGCAGTACTTAGTGTAATATTTTGCCAGACATCTCATCTGCTGCTAGTTATTTGTGTTTGTGGCTTTACATAAGCTCTCGAAAACCAAAGACTGTAAATCATATACCTTTTCTCAGTGTCATGCATACAATAGCATTGTTTAATTGAGTATTGCCTGCTAATTTTATTTAGGATTTGATGGACTTCTTCATAATGCTCCTGTTGGTGCGCCGAGGCTCTCCTGAATTCTCACAATTGAGTTATTCTTACATTAAAGGAGAAACATCATTCTCATTTAAATGGAAACGATGGTGTCCTCATTCCATCAAGCTGCTGTAAACAACAACTCACCAGAAATGTGCAACACCGTGCATAAAAACAATGCATATTAGTAATATTGGGAAGTTTGAGGTACAGCAACACATATTTCAGCAGATCAACACTGCTGGAAACCAATTTGACACTCGGGAAAAGTCAAAGCCGCCCTAAATTTCCTGTTATATACATCCTACTATGCAAGTTATATAAAAAAAAAGTTTAATTTAAACTTCTTTAGCAAACATGGCATTAATAGCTGATATGTGTGATTTATTTCCGTTAATCAGTTCCAATTGTTAAAAATGTATATTTATTATTTAATAAATACCATAAAGTTAGTGTTAATATTAATATTAATTTATATATTAATAAACATCACTGTTAAGTATTATTAATATCACCATAATTAATTATCATAAATAATTTTAATTTTTATAAATTCTATTGAAAAATTCTCAGATTAGAAATCTCAGTTTTTCTTATATTAAAACAAAAGTTTTAAAATATAAACTTATTTTAAAATCTATTTTAAAATTGTATTTTAAATATTTAAAAAAAATGTTTGTAAAATATATTTTAATTGTTTACATAAGTTGTGTAAAAAAATGTTAAGTATTAAATATTTTTTAAATATTGTATATAAATATATATTTAAAATATATAAAAATATATTTCGAAAGATATTGCCATTGATTTCAGGCATGCCTAGTTACACTGGTGAATGAATATAAATGAACACAAAACAAAAACACTGTCAATGGGTCAATATTGTACTTTTAAGGTGACCATTTTGTAACTTCTTTTTATCTTTCTTCCTTGGGTTGGTTAATTAATTAATTTAACTTTGCCCAGCCCTAGTTACAATCTTAATAATAGCACCATTTATTATAAAGCACACAATCTCTATTCCAGCAACAGACTGGCATACTCTCTATTTCTGCCAAATACACTTTACCTACGGCCACTATCGTTTATACCTCAGGAAGGGTTATTGTGCTGCAATATGGAGTCATTATGTTGCCAGATTTTTAAATGGTTTCGAGACAAAGACATCTGAGTTTAAAGTGGGTGGAAAACAGTGGCAGCTTTGAAGTTTATGTGTTAAGAGTCCGTGCTGCCCTGAGGTGAGTTTGGCAGCCGCGGCACCTAAATGAGCGGTTGCTAAATGAAGCTACGCTGGAAAGGAAGCAGCCTGTAATTAACTGTAATAGCTCGTCAGCTGCATTGCCTACAGAGAAAATAAGAGACTAAGAGAAATTGCTGCATTCACACTGCTCAGCATTAAGTTACCGGCCACTGAAACAATTACAGAATCTGTTGAGCTGTGATTTGAGTTTATTACCAAAAACATGTGATTAAAGTATTAGAAGACAAACTACTGAGGTGATACTGTAACGGCTTCACAGCTTTTTATTTGTTAGTTGAGCCCCTGGAATTTATTTATTTTTATTATATATTTATTTTATTTTTTAATAAAATTGATGTTTGCCCAGAAAACAATGTTCTAATAAATAAATATGATGAAAATAAAAAGAAGTATTGGTCATAATTTTATCAAATTTTGTAATTATTTGTTTACTAAAATTAAATAGCAAAAATCTACTTTAAAATATTTTATTATGAACAAAAAACATATTTGTATATTATAAAATTTGTTTATGTAATTTAATTTGGTATAACTCTTGCATAACACTCTCATAAAATATTTCTACTCTAAGAAACAAATATTTCATTTTCAGCATTTCGTGTTGTTTTTTCAATATTATTGATATACTGTTATATAATTTTTTTTGAATCTAATTTTATTTTTATTGTTTGTTTTCATTTTAGTAATTTTGTGTCTTTTTAAAATGTCTGTAGTTTTTATTAAATTTTATTTTTAGGTTGTTTATTTAGTTTGAGTTATTTTAATACTTCAACTGAAACTAAACAAAAACTTCTTGATAACTGTGAAATCGTTATGTTGTCATGTTGACTGACCAGTCCTTCTACTCTTCTGTCCTGTATCAGCCAGTGTCCCCACTGGAGTCTGCCGGAGACGTACCAGTCCTGCCTGATGCCCAAAGACTGTGTGGTCAGTGACTGGAGCTCGTGGGGCTCCTGCTCAAAGATCTGCTCGGACCCCAGTGTTCCTCAGGGCTCACGGTCCCGCAGCAGACAGCTGATACGGCTTCCTACCGGAGGAGGGTCCGAGTGTCCCCAGCTGGAGGAGAGCCTGGCCTGTGAACCTGAAGGGGACGGGGTGCCGCCCTGCGCTGCGTAAGTACCACGGAAATGCTGTGTTCTCACTACATTATACATTTGATCATAATGTATGTGTTTTCAAGCCTTGAAAATTCCCTGGTTGCATGTCATGCTATAACAGACAGAAAAGCGAAGTGTAATTTATACATATCTCTTAGACACTTATATATTTTCTACACTTATATGCATGCTATATGTGATACAAACACTACTGTTCAAAAGTTCAGCGAGTGTCAGTAAGAATATTTTTAAGAAAAATATGATTTAAAAATATATATATTTAATGCTTTATACTTAATACTTAAATAATTTTATTCAGCAAAGAATAAATTTATATTCAGCTATTAATGCATTAATTGAATAAGTATCCAGCAATTAATGTATTAAATTAATTAAGTGGCAGTAAAGATTTTCAAAAACATTTTTTATGTTCTACAGTTTTACTTTCGATTCATCAAATTATCCTGACCAAAATAAACTATCACAGTTTCCACACAAATATTAAGCATAACAACTTTTGTCAACATTGATAAATATAATAAATGTTTCTTAGGAACAGCATGTCCGAATAAAGTGATTTCTGAAGGATCATGTGACACTGAAGACTGGAGTAATGATGCTGAAAATGTAGCTTTGAATCAAAGGAATACATTACATTTTCATATATTTTATAATATAAAACAGGTATTTAAAATTTGTAATAATATTTCACAGTATTACTGTTTTCACTGTAAAAAGACGGTTAGTCGGCTACCTTTTTTACCATGAAAAAAACCTCACAGCTTATTAATGTTTGCTAGAAACTGACTGCAAATGTAGAGGTTGACTGGTATAAAAATATGTATGTTCATTTATGTCATTTTTGCTGCACGGGCCAGTAAAAATGTTGGCAGGGCAAGTAAAAACATGAACCAGTGGCTCGACAGGGTCAGACGAAAAAAAAAGAGATTTTTGTAGCTCTATGATATCTGAATGCATGAGTTCATAGAGTCAGTTTGAGTGAGTGCTTTTGAATTGCAGATATAACACTATTATTTAGACATGACAGCCAGTCGTATCTCTGTTTGGGATTCATTTTCATGGTTTTGTGTGTGAAAATGCATCGCATGATTGGAGTGATGATATTATGAGAGGTACGCCAACAAATTGATGTCATCTTGTCATATCTCATTATGTGTCAACCCAGAGGAAACACTGTTGCTGTAACTCAAATGATATAATGTGGTTCCTAGTAAGCCTGTCATTGAAGTTTCAACTATCTCAGATGTTTCTTCTTCAGAGAAATCAAAGTTAAAAACAAATGAGACAATTGTTGACATACAGTAAAAGTACAGAGCAATAAAATAAACCATCTGGGCACACTGGAAAATCACGCCTCTATGTACAGTGGGGCAAATAAGTATTTGATACACTTCCGATTTTTCAAGTTTTCCCACTTAGAAAGAATGAAGAGATCTTTAATTTTCATCGTAGGTACACCTCAACGATGAGAGACAGAATTAAAAAAAAATCCAGAAAATCACATTGTATGATTTTTGATTAATTAACTTCCATTTTATTGCATGAATTAAGTATTTGATCACCTACCAACCAGCAAGAATTCTGTCTCTCACAGACCTGTTAGTTTGTCTTTAAGAAGCCCTCCTATCCTCCACTCATTACCTGTATTAATTGCACTTGTTTGAACTCGTTACCTGTATAAAAGACACCTGTTCACACACTCAATCAATCAGACTCAACCTCATCTCTATGGGCAAGACCGAAGAGCTGTCTAAGGACACTAGGGACAAAATTGTAGACCAATTGTTGGCGCAATTATTAGAAAATGGAAGAAATTCAAGATGACTGTCAATCTCTATCGGACTGGGGCTCCATGCAAGATCTCACCTCGTGGAGTATCAATGATCCTGAGAAAGTTGAGGGATCAGCCTAGAACTACACGGGAGGACCTGGTCAATGACCTGAAGAGAGCTGGGACCACAGTCTCAACGGTTAGTAACACACTACACCATCATGGATTAAAATCCTGCAGCGCGTGCAAGGTCCCCCTGCTCAAGACAGCACATGTCCAGACCCGTCTGAAGTTTACCAAAGACTATCTGGATGATCCAGAGGAGGCATGGGAGAAGGTCATGTGGTCAGATGAGACCAAAATAAAACTTTTTGGTATAAACTCCACTCGCCGTGTTTGGAAGAAGGTACGTACAATCCCAAGTAACACCATCCCAACCGTGAAGGATGGGGATGAAAAAATCATGCTTTGGGGGTGCTTTTCTGCAAAGGGGACAGGGCGACTGCACCATATTGAGGGGAGGATGGATGGGGCCATGTATCGCGAGAATTTGGCTTCTTCTCTCAGTAAGAGCATTGAAGATGGGTCGTGGCTGGGTCTTCCGGGATGACAATGACCCCAAACACACAGCAAGGGCAACTAAGGAGTGGCTCCGTAAGAAGCATTTCAAGGTCCTGGAGTGGCCTAGCCAGTCTCCAGACCTGAACCCAATAGAAAATCTATGGAGGGAGCTGCAACTCCGTGTTTTTCAAAAATGATGATGCAATTAAATTTCACTCAACTCAACACTTAATAATATTATAAATAAGACACATATTAACATTGCCAGATTCAAGGTCATCTGTTTTGGATCAAACTGATCATTCAAGACATGCAAAAAGCAAACCTATCGTTCTGTAGACTAGCATTGTTATAGTTCACTAAAACTAAACCATAATTTTATGTTAATGTTAACTAAAACTAAAATAAAGTTAAACCAACTAAAATACAATTTATTTTATTTATTTATTTCTATTTAGTATAACTTGATATAATAGAATAACTAAAATTAAAACATTAATTACATTTATTAATTTAGCAGACGCTTTTATCCAAAGCGACTTACAATTGAGCAATGCAATAAGCAATACATTATAAAGAGGCAAACTGTCACAGGAAATGCTTGTCATGCAGCATTTCAGGCATTGTTCAGAGCAAAACTAGCTAGACAGGGAGAGGTTAAGGAAAGAGAGCAAAGTTTATTTTTATTTTTATGAAGGAGCAGAAGTCAAGTGAAGATGGAAGAGATGAGTTTTCAGGTGTTGCTTGAACATTTTCAGGGACTCAGCATTCTGATCGGGGTGGGAAATGTATTCCACCAGCCAGGAACAGTGAATGAAAACGTTCTGGAAAGTGATTTTGTGCCTCTACGTCGCTCACTCACAGATCTCAGACTTCTGGAGGGGATGTAGATTGTCATCAGGGAGTGGAAGTAGGCGGGTGCTGAGCCTGTGGTTGTTCTATATGCAAGCATCAGTGTCTTGAACGTGATGCGAGCTGCAGCCGGGAGCCAGTGCAGGGAGATAAAGAGAGGTGTGACATGGGTCCGTTTGGGTTCGCTGAAGACCAGTCATGCCGCTGCATTCTGAATCATCTGTAAAGGTTTGATTGTGTATGATGATGGAAGTCAAGCTAGAAGAGCATTTCAGTAGTCCAGTCTAGAAATGACAAGGGCCTGGACAAGAAGTTGTGCAGTGTGCTGTGTAAGGAAGAATTATTAAAAAATTATAAACAATTTGTAGGCAAAATGTTAAATAAAATAAATATAATTATAATTTTATACAAACATTTCAGCAAAGTGACTAGAAATGTAACTATAATAAAAGTATTTTAGTGATACTTGAAATAACACTGCTGCAGAATTTTTTTCGAACCTGGCTTGAAAATGAATGTAAATAGAAGCTCAGACCATTTGGTTTGATTGCATTCGACTTCATATGGAAATGTCTCACTGTTATCTTGGGAAATCTGAGTAGAGTTGGAGACGTTGTCGAGATCTCCTCTGAATCCCACGTGCTGCAGGAGAACTGTGTAACTGAGAAACACTCTAAACTAACCCGCGATCGATTTAATCTTACTGCTGTCAAGGAGAAGCAATTGAGATGTTAACGAGATCTCATTTGGGATTTTCCTGTCCTGCGGGCATGTACATGAAACAAGCACTAAAAAACCCTAGAAGTCACGTCTCAGCATGCACTACCAACTGTAGTGCTTTCTGCTCTTGATGGAGAAATGCCGGCGTGGAGCGGGAGGCCCTGCCGGGAGCCGCTTGACCCCTGCTCTGCGTGAGCGGTGGTGCCAGTGAGAGTCAGCACATGAGCATATGGAGATGGGGTGAGACGGATCGGGCTGCTCTGTGCTCCCGAGCCAAGAGAGATGCACTGACAAATGGAAGTGATCTTAAGAGCTCGGTGACGCTGCTCTAATCTCGTTCTCTCACAGATGGTCCACGCTGGCGCGCCGTCACAGGCCATACAATGCTTTTTGAGTCTCCCACGTACTATGAACAGGCAGCTCGAGAAGATGATAGATTTTTTGCAATTCTGTCTCGCACTATAGCGAAAGTGGGAAAGAGAAATCACAAATGACATCTCTTTAATATCACATTTTTTTCCAAGACAGAAATTGAATTAAATGGAGGTTGAATGGAGATTCTGAAGTCTTTTCAGACTATAAAAGGCCCCAGTAATCAAATGTGTCTTGAGGTTTAAGAGATCCATCCATCCATCTGTGCACCTACCTATTATCCATCCATTCATACGGGTTGTATGCCAGTCAAATTACTTTTATTTTCCAATTAAATGCCAGAATTTGTAGGTAAACAGGCTACTGAATTGCTATTTGCATTGCAGGTTTTAAGAAGTAGAATTAAAATGCATTTAAGGTCATATATTGAGAATATATATATATATTTTTTACTAGACACATTTGTCTTATGATTTCAGACATTTATTATAAAATTATTTCCAAGATCCATTATTGTTTGTTTGTTTTTAATGCATTAATTTAAACATTTATTTGGATACTCTTGGTTTATCGTGTGTAATGTGCAAATGTATACGACAGTGACACACAATCCACATGGAATGACATTGTTGTTTGTAAATGTTTAGAAAGATTTATTACAACAGTATGGTTGATCCAAAGCACATGTTCAGAACATAATAGCCTGTATTTGATGATAATTTCAGTTATGCCTGGCGGAGCACTGAATGGAGCGAGTGTCGTGTTGACGCGCTGCTCAGCCAGCAGGACCGGCGGCGAGGGAATCAGACGGGTTTGTGTGGCGGAGGTGTTCAGAGCAGAGAAGTGTACTGTGTCCAGGCCAACACAGAACTCCTCAGCTACATCAATAACAACAAAGACAAACAAGGTACAGGTATCTGCTTGACAGTGTATAGTTATCAGAAGTATGACATTTTTACTTGGGCATTAAGTTCTAGACAAACTTTTATTGTTGTTGAGAGAATCACCTGAACAAATCCACGATTGACCGATAGCAAAAATGTGTTCAGTCCCAAACCCTTCACTACAGTGACTATCCTGAGCTGTGATAAATATTGACTGAATGACCGACTCACTCACTCACTCACTCACTCACTCACTCACTCACTCACTCACTCACTCACTCACTCACTCACTCACTCACTCACTCCCTCACTCCCTCCTCACTCCCTCACTCCTCACTCCCTCACTCTCCCTCCCTCACCCTCCCCTCTATTTGATGCTTGGAGGGAATCTTTGACTCGTATGATTAAGAGAGTCTTTGGTTGGGTTTCATATGATGCCATAAGGGAATCTTTATACGTTTCATACAATTCCACAAGTTAATCTTTATAAGTTGAAGTTGATTCTATTAGATAATCTTTTTAAGTTCCATTTGATTCCATAAGATAATCTTTATAAGTTTCATATGCTGCCATAAGCAAATCTTTTTTAATTTAATTTGATTCTATAAGAAAAAGTTTTATATATGTTTCCTTTTAGTTCTATTTAATGCTACGAGTGAGTCTTTGATTCATATGATTCCATAAGACAGTCTTTGAGTTTCATGTGATGCCATAAGTGAATCTCTATAAGTTTCATACAATGCCATAAGTGGATCTCTATAATAGAATCGTTTTAAGTTCCATTTGATTCCATAAAATAATCTTTATAGGTTTCATATGATGCCATAAGCAAATCTTCATTAGTTCCATTTGATTCAGTAAACAAATCTTTATTATTTCCATTTGATACGATGACAGAATCCTTTGTTCCTTAAAATACCATAATCATTTTATTATTTTAATCTTTAAAAGTTTCATAGGACTCCATAAGAGAAACCTTAAGTTTAATATAATGCCATTGAAGAGTCATTGAGTTCCATATGATGCTGAAATTGAAAACAGTTTATTATGAGAAAAAACATAAAATCAATTATTTATTTATTGTAAAGTATCTATTATAATAAAATGACATTTTGTGATTATGTTGTTTTGCAAACATTTGTATACCTCTCAGAGCAATGTAGATCTAGAATACATGGATCTATCCGTTATGCCTTTCCTCTTTCCTTGCTTTCTCTGTCCACCACCCACATGCATGCGTTTAAATCTCTTACTCTACTGTATATATTGCATCAGCATTTCTTAGCATGCTCCACACACACACACACACACACACAACATCACTCGATTAATTGCCCACCCGTCTTCATGGAAAATACCTTTTTTTATCTTTCTCCCTCCTCCTCGCTCTTTTGATGCTCAGGCCTGTAGTGTGAGCACATTGAAACTTATCGTACCGCACATGTCTCCGTACGTTAGAGCAGATGAGCGCTGACTGCATGAAAGCTCCAGTTAAAGAAGCGCTATTAGAACAGGCCACTGGTGGAGCTGCGTATGCTGGGAAATCTGTGTCCTTATCAGCGTGGTGCAGGAGACGCCTTGCTTTACTGGGGGGTAATCTGCACCACCGACAGCAGATACATGAACGCAGACGGTGCAGAAAGTTCAAGAGAAAATGTGCTGGAGCGTTAGTCAGCTGATGGAGTCGTGATGTTCTCGCTCTGGGAGGATGTTGTTAGCTTCAAGATGCTTTGATGTGATGAAACCTTCATCAAATCTATCTGGAAATGATGCTCATTTACATTTCCTTCTAAGAACACAACACTGCACTCACAGCACAAAGAGCCATATTTCCCACAGGTGGCATCGCTCCTTTTGTTCCAAAAAAAGAATCTTTATAGATTTCCTATAAAGCCATAAGAAAATCCTTATAATTTCCATTTGATTTCATTAGAGAATATTTATAAGTTTCATATGATGCCATAAGTGAATCTTTGCCATTTCTATTTGATTCTAAAATATAATTTTTGTAAGTTCCATATGATTGCATAAGACTCTTTAAAAGTTTCATATGATGTCACAAGCGAATCTTTATAATTTCCATTTGAATCCATAAGAGAATTTACATTTGGCTCCATATCCTATTAGAAGTATTAAACTGATACATTTGTATAATTTTAATATGATGCCACAACTGAATCTTTATAAGTTCCATTTGATTTCGCAGGAGAATCAAGTTCCACATGATTCTATAACAGAATCTCTCTACTGTAAATTTCATGACTCCATATAATGCCATAAGTGAATCTTTATAAGTTCCATTTAATTCTATAAGATAATAATTTCAAAGCCCATATGATGCTGTAAGAGAATCTTTGTTTAATGCCATATGAGTATCCTTGAGTTCCATATGATGCAGAAAATGAAAATGATTCTTTACTGAAGTGCTTCAGATTTGGAGAGTGTAGGAGGAATCCTGCGGCTTTTGACGGAGATCTGGGCTCAAGTAAAAGCTAACCAGCTTATACCTCACATTATCACATTACTGTCTGAATGAAAGTCAATGGAGGCGATGTGCGCTGAATAAACCGCCGTGACATTCGATTGGACAGAGCTATATTTGGGGTTTGCTGTGAAAATAATGACTGCGTTATAGGGGAACCGAATGTGATTCATTTATGGCATTGCAAACCGTTGGGTTTGACTGGTTATCGTGAGCAGTTTGGTGCTGCTGGTAAATGACATAACCAGATGTTGCATTAACTGAAAAAATTCTGTCACTTACCAAATTGTAAAAACACTGACAGATCATTCAAAATGCTTTGTGTTGTTTTGACAGATATAGAAATAAGTTGTCTGGCCTATTGCATTTGGTGAAGAAAATTGAGAAAATGAAATGTGAATGTAGACTGAGAGAGGTGTGAGTAAGAATTTAAGGAGAGAAACAAGAGTTTTTCATATTTTACTGACAGGTAAGAGGGATGACGGGAAATTAACAACCCAGGCCATCAGAATGACAGAAAATGATTTTAAATCAAAAGTGTCTGTGCATTGTGATTAAATGGATATCATTTGATTGTATTTTCTGAAGCACTCTTAAAAGATTGAATGGTTGTATTTTCCCTTGCCGGCTGTTGTGACGTCACCGCTCAGGATAGTTAAAGCTAGCCAGCTTATGCCCTGCGTTACCCCTTAAAGCTGTAATATTCTGTCACCGTGTAGAGCTCATAGTGAATGTATTTGTTTTCCCGTGAATGTTTATTAGCAGTAGTCTGTGTGTTTTGTAGAAGGTCAGTCTTCAAACGGCCAGATGCCTAGTGTCCCCCCCCTCCTGTCTATCAGCTATGAGATCTCAGGTAAGATGTTTAACCCCTTTAAAAGAATATCTGGGGTAGTTTTCAGCTCAGTATAAATACACCAACATTGCTTTTGAATTGTCATTGTCAGAATGTTATTTTATTTATTTAATAAATGTAATTATATTGTATTAATTTATTATTTTTTATTATGAATATATATTATATTTAATTATTTTATTTTTATTTTATTGTATTAATTATTTTAATACATTTTCTATGATATTCAATTATATTATATTGTATTAAATTATGAATTTAATTATATCATGTTTATTTTTTATTTCATTTTATTTTATCCTAATCTCTTTCCTTTCCTTTTTGTATCTGACATAATGGTCTTTGTTTGATCAAATCTCTTTGCCTAAAGCATGTTTACATATTTAGTTTGCTTGGTTTGTTTACTCTCTGTGTTCTTGTAAGCGTTTGTGTCGATGGAGAGCTCATTACAAGTGTACATACTGATGCAACACTGTGCTTTAGTCATCGCTCTCCTCTGGGCACCAGACAACTGACAGAGATTGATCGTTCTGACAGCTCCTTACTGTACACTCTCCCTTAAAAAAATAAAGAAGCATTTTGTTTGTATTTGTTTTATTTGGACCTTTTAATCTAGACCCTCCTGCCTTTCATTTCATGGAGCAAATCGATCAAAAGTATACTGTATACAACTGATCAAATGTGACGTAGAGACATTTTCAAATAAATGCTGGTCTTTAAAACTTTCTATTCATCTTTAGCAAAAATATTAAGCAGCAGGTGTTTAACTTTGATAATAAGAAATGTCTGTTGAGCACCAAGGCAACTTGTTAGAATGATTTCTGATTGCTTTTAAAATTCAGCTTTGCAATCACAAGAATTAAATATATTCTAATAGAAAAGTTATTTAAAATTGTAACATTGTTTTACTGTGTATTTTTTTTTAATAATGCAGCTTTAGTGAGGATAACATGCACAAAAACGTTGTCAGGTAGAGTATTAATAAACATCAGGGTCATCTTAGGTTTCTCATCTGTTTTCAAGCAGCTACCGAGCACCAAATCTTCCTCATGCTTGAAGCGAAGCCTGTCCGCCTGGGTTTATCAAAGCAGGCACAGACCGCAAACTTTGATTAGACAGAAAGTTTGCGCAGAAGGGCTAGACCATCTGGCACATAAACAAGGACACCCTGTGCTGTGTTATGTTAACTTAGACGATGGTGCATTACACTGAAATCTGTCTCTCCATTAATTTGGGGAACATGCGGCGCCAGAAGAGTTGAACGAGGTGAACTGTCATTCGCCATGCACATTTCCAGAGTTCAATCATCATTATTTTTTTTGAAGGTCTTCTCATACTTTTTAGTTGGCAGTCTGTGCTTGTGGAGAGCATTTTGTTTGGAAATCTCTAGAGAGCAGAACTCACCACATATCAGCTCCACGAGAAGAGTTTACCTTGCTTTGATGCAAACGCAGCAGTCATGTCACCTGTCACCCATCAAGCCGACAGCAAAATCCTGTGTTTAAACATTAATGCACCGCTTTTGTTTTCGAATTTGTATTTTATAGTTCCTTAAAAAACTAAAAAAAATCTCAGTTTCCCACACACTGGGTCCAGATGGGAACTACAGTGCATTCAGAAAGTATTCAAACCCCCTTCACTTTTTTACATTTAATGTTCTAGCCTGATACTACAATTGTTTAAAACAATGTTTTCCTCATTAATCCTACCTCATAATGACAAAGTGAAAACAGATTTTAGAAGTGTCTGAATTTATTTAAAAGAAAAACTGAAATATCACATTTACATAAGTACTCAGTACTTGAAGCATCTTTGGCAGCAATTACAGCCACGAGTCTTTTGGGGTATGATGCAACAAGCTTTGCACTCCTGGATTGAGGGATTTTCTGTCATTCTTCTTTGCAAATCCTCTCTAGCTCGGTCAGGTTGGATGGGGACCCTCGGTGGACAGCCATTTTCAGGTCTCTCCAGAGATGTTTCGATAGGGTTCAAGTCAGGGCTCTGGCTGGGTCACTCTAGAACATTCACAGAGTTGACCCCAAGTGTCCGGTGTTGCCTTGGCTGTGTACTTAGGGTCATTATCCTTTTGGAAGGTGAACCTTCTGCCCTGTATGAGGTTCTGAATGCTCTGGAGTCTGGACTGGATTTCCATTAAGGCTATCTCTATATTTTGGTGCATTGAGGTTTTCTTCTACTCTGACGAGTCCCTCAGTCTCTGTCACTGAAAAACAGCCCCACAGCATGAGGCTCCAGCACACTTTACTTTTGGGATGGTACTCTGCAGGTGATGAGCAGAGCTGGTTCCCTTCAAACATGATGCTTAGAATTGAGGTCCATCGGACCAGGAAATCTTGTTTCATAGAGTTTGAGTGTTCGTTAGGTGCGGTTTTGTAAATTCCAAGTGTGTTTTCATGCGTCTTCATTCATCTCCACATGATCATGGAGCTCAATTAGAGTGACCATCATGTTCTTGGTCACCAGTCTAGACAAGCCCCTTCTCCATCAATTGCTCTGGGCTGGGCGACCAGCTCTTGGAAGAGTCCTGGTTGTGCCAAACATCTTCCATTTGAGAATTATGGAAGCCACTGTGCTCTTGGGAATCTTCAGTGCAGCAGAAATGTTCTGTAGCCTTCCCCAGATCTGTGCTGCTATACAGTCCTGTCTCTGAGCTCTGCTGGCAGTTCCTTTGAACTCATGGCTTGGTTTTCCCTCTGATATGCATTTGTGAGCTGGGAGGCCTTTTATAGAGAGGTGTGTGCTTTTCCAATTTAATTTATCACAGGTGGACTCCAATCAAGGTGTAGAAACATCTCGGCAATGATCAAGAGAAATAGGAGACACCGGAGCTACATTTCAAGTGTTGTTGCAAAGGGTCTGAATTCTTATGCAAATGTGATATTTCCGTTTTATTTTTATAAATTTACAGTAATTTCAAAAATTCTGTTTTCATTTTATGACGTATGTTATATAGATTAATGAGAAAAAGTTGAAAAGAGTGAATGGGGGTCTGAATACTTTCTGAATGCACTATACAGACGTCTACAGCATTTTCTACATTTGAGGACTATTCCTCTGACAGGACTATTTTAGATTTATTTGTTTGTGTTTAATCTCTAAGTAATAATAAGTACTTTATTATTTTATTTTTATTTTATTGAATAGGGTACTAATTCACCTAATAGATATCACCATACTTCCCTATTATTAATATTTAAGCGTTGCAAAAAAAAAATGGTATTACAAGTGTTTTTTTAACTCAATATATCAGAAAATACTGTCAATAGCCAAAAATAAAATACATTTTGACCATTTTTTTAGGAATAAGTGTTACCAAAGTAGAGATTTCCAGCTCTGTACAGAAAAATAAATAAGTAAAATAAGCAAAAATTAAAAGTATTTAATGTATGTACATTTATTTTGGATGTTTTCTTCTGAAGAAAATTCCCCAAATCTCAAAATCGACCATTACATAACACATTGATTTTGTCTTAATTTTTAAGTGTAATATTGTAATTTTGTAAAAAATGTACTTTTTACCTTCTTTTTTTTTTTTTTTGACTATTATTTTAAATTTTTTCATTTTCATAATTTAATTTCATTATATGACGTATTATAGATTATTGATAACTGGGAGCTTTACTAAATTAGTCCAAATATTTAATAAACAAACGCATCGGGTTGCTGAAATCTCAGGAGATTTTTTCTTTGCTGTGATGTAACAGGGAATCAGGATTCTTCAGAGTGTGTTTAATGTGGCCGTTTGTTGTTTCCTGCAGTTATATAAAACTAATTGTGCATCATGTGTCATGCTCATGTAGGAGTATTGCTGCAGTGTTTTAATGCCTGTGTTTGCGTTGTAGCATCCCAACCCATAGATGTTCGGCTCTGCAAGGGAACGACTCCGAGTACCACGCAGCTGTGTCACATCCCGTGTCCTGTGGAGTGTGAAGTGTCCCCGTGGGGCGCCTGGGGGCCCTGCACCTTTGAGAATTGCGATGAACGGGTTGTGAAAAAAGGTAAACATTGCTGAAACCAATAATATATTCACTGAAAAGGAAGTGTCAAATACTGAGACACAATATTTTACTGAGGCACTGAGCTGTTTTATAGCTAGAATAGAACATTTCCTTATGATTTAACCAATATCTTCTATAATTTTTCCAAAATACTGCATTACGGCATATCAGCAGAAACTACTCTTTTAAACACTACTGAATTTGTATTGCTTTACATTTGCTTAATTGTAAAAATAAAAAAGTCAGAATGTACAAAAATGTCCTAAAATTAGATTGCATTTTGTATGATTGTTTTTGTATTGTTTTACAGTTGCCTAATTGTAATAAATGTCAGAATGTACAAAAAGTTCCTAAAAATAGGTTTGGTTTAAAAAAAATTATATGAAAAACAATTTCATTTATTGTTTTATAATTGCTAAAAATAGGTTTTACTTGTTTGTTTATTTATTTTTTAATGAAAACGGATTATTTGTTCTTGAGAGTTGTGTAAGATCCACTCTAAAAAAGAAAATCAATACAACGAAAGGTCACGCATCCACCAAAAATCCCCTTAGGACAAGTTGGTTAAAAGTAATTGGGTAAAATGTCATGAAAAATGACAAAAGTGATGTCACTTTGATATTTTGTCCTAATCCAGTGACATTTTTCACTGTGACTTACAGAAGGCATTATAGAGACAGCTAATAGACCTTTTGTGTCATGTTTATTTGCAGGTTTCAAGTTCAGACGACGTACCATCACTAATTACCCCACGGGTGGCGAGGGGAACTGTCCTCATCTGGTGGAGGCCATCCCGTGTGATGATCCCAGCTGTTTTAGCTGGCAGCTGGTCAAGCTGGAGGAGTGTATCCCAGAGGAAGACATGGACTGTGGAGAGGGAACACAGACTCCACAGGTCCGCTGCATCAACAGCAACGGTATTAAACACAGGTTTACACTGCAAATAAAATCACTTTTTCCAATTTGAACAGTTGAAGACTGTAAAATGCTACAGTAAAAATCTGTTGCCTCCCTTACTATAAAACCTGTAGATCTAACGGGATCGTTATTGTCATTAAGATAAAAAAGTACATTTAACAGTATTTCAAATTGTATGTAATTTTATAGTTAACATTGAATTTCTTTTACATTTTTGCAATGTAAAACATGTAAATTGACATATCTAGAAAGTATGCTTCACATTTTTTTTTTCATTTGAATAATTGTTTATTCTTATATTTCCAGTTATTAGAATGTTAGTACAATCAATTGTTTATTTAGTTATTTTATTCTATTCAGTATTTTAATAATTGTTTTATTTATTTAATTTAAACTTATCTTAATTTGTATTAATTTTCAGCTTTAATTGTTTTTACTGTAAATTTCAGTCTGTAAAATGTAAAATGTTGCTGCTGTATTTTTCATGCCGCTGCTATTTTTTACAGTACATTTTACTGCTTTTTTACAGTGTACTAAAGCACTTTTCGGACAAGATTACTTTGCTAAACAACGTTTGAGTTACAGTTGTTAAAATATGACATCTGTCATTTGTTGATTCAGATGGGATTGGGATCTCTGTTAATACATGCATCATGAATCATGTTTAAACTTGATTACAATCACGTATGTCTGTGAAACCTCCTCAGGGAAAACTAATCCAATCCAAATAGCGCTTAAGAAAACTGCAACGGGAGCATGTGGTCTTTTTCCAAAAATGCTCAAATAATCTCTTTCGTGAAGCTTGCCAGATGATTCTAGTGCAAAAGCAGGCCAGGAGATAATCACTTGTATTCTGACGGCTTCTGTGGCGGATGTCTTTAAAAAGCAGGATTGATTTTGAATCCGGTAATTAGCCTCTGGGAATTCATTTCAAACACTATCCTGGCGGAGGGCAGCTATATCTCGTCTCTCAGCTGCTGTGTCCGGAACATTTTCCCTCTCAGCTGGAGCTCTTCACAGGGCTAATGCTGCAGAGAGCAGAGGAGTGTAATGTGTAAACATGCTGCTAATGGAGATCGTGTCCTCCTACAGCTCAGCTACTCAATAAAGACAATCTCAGCCGTGCCTGGAGAGACACTTGTATATTTGACTGGCTAAAGATTGAGTAAATCAGCCTCTTCAGCAGCAGCATGTTGATGAGGTGCCTTTCTGCAGCGCTATTTAAGAAAATACACTGCTATTTAAAAAGATAATTTTTTATATTTTAGAAAGAAATCTCTCATGCTCACCAAGTCTGTATTTATTTGATTTATTAAACAACAACAACATTAGTAATATTGTGAAGTATTAGTACGATTTAAAATAACTGTTTACTAAATAGTAATTCGTTACATTTATATGGAGATTTTCTGGGTACTCAAAGCGCTTTACATAGAAGGGGGGGGATCTCCTCAACCACCACCAATGTGCAGCATCCACCTGGATGATGCGACGGCAGCCATATTGCACCAGAACGTCCACCACACACCAGCTTACTGGTGGAGAGAGACAGTGATGAAGCCAATCAGTGTATGGGGATGATTAGGAGGCCATGATGGTCAGAGGCCAATGGGGAAATTTGGCCAGGATGCCGGGGTTCACACCCCTACTCTTTTTCGAAGGATATCCTGGGATTTTTTTAATGACCACAGAGAGTCAGGACCCTGGTTTAACGTCTCATCCAAAAGACGGCGCTTTTGACAGTATAGTGTCCCCATCACTATAACGGGGTGTTAGGACTCACACAGGGTGAGCACCCCTGCTGGCCTCACTAACACCTCTTCCAGCAGCAACCAAGTTATCCCAGGAGGTCTCCCATCCAGGTACTGACCAGCTCAACCCTGCTTAGCTTCAGTGGGCTAACGGTTTTGGGCTACAGAGTTATGTGGCTGCTGTCTTAAGTTGCTGAGGTATATTTGTAGCAATAGCCAAAGATACATTGTATGGGTCAAAATGATCGATTATTTTATGCCAAAAATCATTAGAATATTAAGTAGAGATCATGTTCCATGAAGATATTTAGTACATTTCTTACCGTAAATATATAAAAAATTTTATTAGTAATATGCATTGCTAAGACCTTCATTTGGACAACTTTAAAGGCTATTTTCTCAATATTTTGAATTTTTTGCACCCTCAGATTTTTAAATAGTTGTATCTCGGCCAAATATTGTCCAATCCTAACAAAAGCCATACATCAATGGAAAGCTTATTTATTCAGCTTTCAGATGATGTATAAATATACATTTAGAAAACATTACACAAATGACGTCGCTGTCGACCGGCTTACGTAACTTCCTAGTACCCACTGTCGGTGCGAATGCAACCCTTTAAATAGTACTGGGAAATAGTTCTGAAAGTTGACAGCTTTGTGCATAATTTTTGTGCATCTGATCTCCGAAAACTAGGTCATAAATGTGGGTGAACAAAAAAGTATGTTTGGCGGTCAGTTTTAAATCAAAAAATGCATGAGATCTAAAAAAAAACGTAATTTTAAGTTTTCTCTGGCCAAGAACCGTCCGACTAAAATATCCAATGAATCACAGTGTGCTTTTATTTCTATGAGCAGGTTTATTTGCAATAGCTTATTACCAAAGCAATAGACATAACTCAAAACATTCAGTGTCTAACCTGGGAAAATTTGGCCAATTCATTCATTCTTACTCGAAAGTGTTTATTTTTAGCAAGCCGGTAGCTTGCAAGCCCATAGTTTCAAGGCAAGCTGGTAAAAAGAGCTTGTTTTTCTTTCAGACTCATCTAAAAATATCTGAGGACCAAAATGGATGTTTGGAGCTAATAACAGTGGAAGCATCCAGAAACTGCAGATGAAACTTTGTGTAATTTCTCACAGTTTTGCCACATTAAGTCTGAAAAAAGAGAAACCATCACAGCCTCTACAAGGAAACATCTGCTGTTTTCAAGAAATCCCTCTGTCACATGACTACTGTCTTTCAGAGTCTGCTGTGTGGCCGTGTGAAATGACGTCTATGAAATAATCATAACGTGCAATAATGTTCTCTAGCATCTGCCGCGTGAGCAATCGAATGCCCCCCGTCTCGCCATAACCTGCCTCTCTGTAGCCGTACGCTGTGGGAGATTGATTCCATCGCGCCCTGATTAAAATTGATCTGCTAGTTGTTTTTTTACAGCCAGACTTGGCATCTGCTTCGCTCCGACTGTCTCTGCGAGTGATGTGTACAATATTGCTTCACAAATGGCCACAGTTCTGACACAGATCGATGTAAATATTGTGTCGCTATCTGCTATAAGGAAAACTTGGAGTGTCCCTGCTTTTGATGGAAATATTTATTGGGTGTTTGTGGCTCAGTGCTCAAGCAGAGAGTGTGTTATTTTTCTCCACAGCGTGTCACTGAGCTAAAGCCAAAACTGAGCTGATACTCATCAGATTTGGCTCAAAGTAAAAGATGTGATGAAAACCCTTGAGAGAGGCTGTGCGTGGTAATGAAAGCTGCCAACCACGGACACGCTGACAACAGTTGCACGTTTTGTTTTTGCCTGTCCTTCAGAACCATCTGTATGACTGCTTTCTACTGATTTTAGGATGGCACTGTTTCAAAATAGGACAACAGAGGGGTTTGAAATGCATTAAAAGCTTGTCTGGCTGGATCATGTTTTGCATTAAGAAAATGTTGCCTAATTTTAGGTCCATTAACATAATTTGCATTGTGGCGTTTATTTAGGAACATTTTACGCCCTAATGTTCATTACCGTACTGCATCTTCTGTATGTTCGTTTTGTAGCTCCCATTATTCTCAATTATGATTTTATTTTTTTGTTTGTTTGTTTTGGACAATATATACTTTATATACTTATATAAAGTAATACTTTTTATATATTAATATTTGTAAGGTTTTATATTTACATAAATTTCACTTAAATATTGTAATATTTTATATTTTAAATCAGTTTAATTTCATATTTAAAATGGTAATATTTTATGTTTCATATCAATTTAATGTAATATTTATCATTTTTATATTTTATTTTTAATGATCAAAAATCAATTGGCATTGCAACAAAATAATACTACGTTGGTGTATGAAAATATAAGAATTAAGTGACTGATTTATTTGTATTACTTTTTTGCATTAAAGATATTTTATTGCATTACAGTATTATTGCAATAATTATGGGAGAATGCATGCAAAAATCTAAAAAGTCTTAAAAATAGGCTTGATTGTCTTGCCTTCTTGCTTCTTTTGATATTTGAGATGAATTATGACCCAGACATGTGCTTGACAGGTTATATCAGCTTCACCCATGTGTTGTACAGTATATGACCTACATGTGGGATCAAATACACCAGATGTTACTATTACATAAATTATGATTTTTTAAGTGGATGTTGGTCAAGACCACCTGGGAAACTATATTTATTTTTAAGTACTGTTGAACAATTAATCTTAAATTCCTGTACAGCTATAATTATTTTCATCAGCTTATGCTGGTGCATCATATGCATCAATGTATCAAGTTTGACAGCATGTATAGTACTGTACAGTAGATCTGGAAGAATAGTGCTTAATTAATCTGAAACCCGTTTTAAACCCACACATGTTTTGTGCTTCAGGTACCGAGGTGGAAAAGGAGATGTGTGTGGATGAGGTCTCCCCTTCATCTGTGCCCTGTGTGGTTCCCTGCCCTAAAGACTGCTCTCTCAGTCTCTGGACTGAATGGTCCACCTGCTCCCAGACCTGCTCCAGCAAAACCGCAGAGGGCAAGCAGATGAGAACCCGAGCCATACTGGCTTACAATGCAGGAGAAGGTACAGAAGATGAAACTCAGACAATATTAACGCTAAAAACAAGTACTAAACAATACAAATATTTACAGATTTTAGGCCAGAATATATTATCATTATATGGTAACACTTTAGATTAGGGACACTGTTCGTGCTTATGCCATGTGCTGTGATAAATTATATCTAATACAATGACCTTCATACATTGCTAAATGAAGTTTTTATTAACTAAGTTCGGGAGGAGCACGTCAGATACTCAGCCTAATTAACACAGGGGGTACGCAATCAAGGTAATCAACCCTTGGATATAAATACAGCTGACTTACCTCCACCTAGTCGACGGTTAAGCAGCATCCCTCCACCACCCCTTCTCCACCATATCACTAGAATTCTCATCACACCGGGGGGTACTCTGGGTTCGGGCCCTTCCCCAGGACAGCACGCCTACAACGTATTACCATACTCGCCAAATACGCATTACGTTTATCGTGCTAGTAGATGTAAGTGTGAAATCGTGAAATACTGTTTGGGGTCTCTCTAACAAGCTGACATGCAAAAACCTTGCTATTTTCTGTGGTCTGTAGTGCATAAGATTAGCCTAAAAAAAGCTGACTGGAAACCGTCAAGGAAAGACTGCCGTTCCACAAGGGTGGAGTTTTTCAACCTAAAACTGTCTGAGATTCTGATGGATGACTCCTGCGCTGTGACATCACCCACAGTCAGTGTTCCGAGACTCTTAAATCCACTTTATCTGTTCCAGCGAGGCTTAAGTGTCAGTTTACATGAGTGGGGCTACAGAGCGTTCCAATCAAAGAGAAACCCAGTTCACTAACCACTTTAACTTCTGTAATCAGATGTAATTCAGAATCCAATTCAACAAATGTGATTATTATCCATCAGGAATTAAAAGGATTGTGTAAAGTAGGAATTACATGTCAGAAGAGAAGTTTTAAAAGGATACTCCACCCCAAAATGAAAATGTTGTCATTAATCACTTACCCCCATGTCATTCCAAACCCGTAGAAGCTTCGTTCGTCTTCAGAACACAATTTAAGATGTTTTAGATGAAAACCGGGAGGCTTGTGACTGTCCCATTGACTGCCATGTAATTTTCAGAAGAGTATGGAAAGCATCGTCAGGATACTCTATCTGCCATGAGTAGTTCAATATGAATTTTTATGTGACGAGAATACTTTTTGTACGCAAAGATAATTAAAATAATGACTTTTTTTTTCAACAATTTGTCTCCTCTGTGTCTCTTTGCATCAGCCTAGTGCCATTTTAGAGATTATCCACTGAACGCAAGCAGCATACGCTCTTCTGTATCCACCTCATACGTACTCAGCGTGTATTTACACTTTGATTTGAATGAAAATAGCGCATCCTTGTGTTGCGGCTGATACAGAAGAGCGTACGCAGTTTGCGTTCAGTGGATAATCTCTAAAATGGTGCTACGGAGAGACAAATTGTTGAAAAAAAGTCATTATTTTTATTTTCTTCACATACAAAAAGTATTCTCGTCGCATCATAAAACTCAGATTGAACCACTGATGGCAGATGGACTATTTTGACGATGTTTTTTATACTTTTATGTGCCTCAACAGTGTTATTTACTTGGCAGTCAATGGGAGACACTAGCCTCCCGGTTTTCATCTAAAATATCTTAAATTGTGTTCTGAAGACGAACAAAGCTTTTACGGGTTTGGAACGACATGGAGTAAGTGATTAATGACAAAATAATTGTCAGAAGAAATATTCTTTAGTTAGTTGGTTAGCTTGTTGGTTAGTTTATTAGAGAACCTGTAGAGAAAATATATATATAAATGTTTGGTTTTATGTTTTTGAGTATCTTATTTGATACATCAGGCTTTCATGGCCCATAGAGTATGTTATAGGACAATATTGAATTCATACTCAAAAATAAAACAGCTATCAGTAAGAAAGTATGAACAAAAGGCATGTATCAGATTGTGTGCAACACGTTTATATAAATAATGTTTATAATTTAGAGAGTCAATGGCAGACACTAGCCTCCCGGTTTTCATCTAAAATATCTTAAATTGTGTTTCGAAGACGAACAAAGCTTTTACGGGTTTGGAGCGACATGGAGTAAGTGATTAATGACAAAATAATTGTCAGAAGAAATATTCTTTAGTTAGTTGGTTAGCTTGTTGGTTAGTTTATTAGAGAACCTGTAGAGAAAATATATATATAAATGTTTGGTTTTATGTTTTTGAGTATCTTATTTGATACATCAGGCTTTCATGGCCCATAGAGTATGTTATAGGACAATATTGAATTCATACTCAAAAAATAAAACAGCTATCAGTAAGAAAGTATGAACAAAAAGGCATGTATCAGATTGTGTGCAACACGTTTATATAAATAATGTTTATAATTTAGAGGTTTTAGACATTTGTGTATCAAATATGATAAAGTTGAAATGGCTGCACATTTTCTCCTCATTAGTCATTTATAAATGATGTCGTCATACAGTGGTACATATACTTCTCAGAGAAGTCCATATTGAACTATTGCTGTGCTTTCTCCACAGTGACGTCAATGGTAGTGGCATGGATTACAGTTATGGAGGGTAACACGTCAAAACATCTCATGGTTTTATGGCCTGTAGAGTAGTTTTCTGTAGAAGTCTGCTTAGATTTGTTTGGATGATTTGAAGTAGCCGCTAAGTCTTGTCTTTTCTTACTGTTGATTATTTTATTGTTACTCAAATATGTAAAACTTAGTACTAGTCGAGTAGATCCTGAAATATTTACTCGTACCACTGCTTCTCTAATGTTAAATGCGAAGCCGCTCATAACTTTTGCTTTATCTCAAGGTCTTACAAGGGTTCCGAAGTTTCCTGAGCTCTATGGTACAGTTGCTTTCTTTTCATCTCTTGTGTGCAGTTTGTAGAATAAATAGCTTGTGTTTGAGTATGTATAGGGTTAGAAAGTGTTAGCGGAGGCTTTTATTCTTGGTCTTGTTTCACAAGTTTAATGTTGCATCTGCAGAGAATATAGATGAAGAAAGTGAGATCTTGCACTTGGATGCATTTGCTTCCAAAGCACCATTTTCCACTGAAGTAACTGTGTTTTTGAGCGATGAGTTGAGTGTTGCCCTTTGGGAGGCGGATAGATTTATGTGACAATGAGTCTATGCACCATGCTTTCTGTGCTAGACATCTGCTTGACGTCTGACGTAAGATGCTAAATGCAGCCGTTCATGCAGCGGGACTTTATACATTATGCATATTCTTGAGAGTCCATTTGTGAACAAGTCAGCAGAATTATGAAACTCATACCATAAACACGAACAAGTTATAGTCCTCTGGGTCTCTTATGAAACTGATATAGCTCATTGCAAAAAGCCAGAAATATACTTGTGCATTAGTATGTGAACGCAGACATTTCTTGCTAGGCAAACTTATAAGCATATTGTTGAGAGAGCATTCAGAATGCTATATACAGATATTATACAATATACAGAATTAACCAAATAATATACAGAATTAACCAAATGTTGCCATAAGTTAAATATTTTAAGTTTCTACGATATATAAATATATTGTAGAAACGTAATTTCCTGTAAAGCTGCTTTGCAATAATTGTATCATAAAAAGCGCTATACAAATAATCTTGAATTGAATTGAATTGAATGCAGTTCATAGTGCTGTGCATGCATGGCTTTCTCGTGTTGTAGCATGTGTCACTTCTGTGGTCAGTTTTGTCTTTCTGATCAGAAACTGTTATGGTGGAGCAATAGATTGATCTTATATTTGCTGAAGCTGACATGTTTTTATCTAGCTACTTGAATAATAACATATACAATGTAATGGCCCAAACATTTTAAAGCAGCGATGTGAGGTGGACAACAATTTTATGTATTTTATATTATTATTATTTTAAATATTTACATACAATAATAATAATAATCATAATAATAACAATAGTTTGATAATCATATAGTAACATCTATTATAATTATATATAATAAATTAATGTAATTACATTTTAAATATAAACCTCTTTTTAAAGCTGATTATTTAAGTTCTTGAAACATTTCAAACTTGAGCTTTAGTAATAATTAGCTTTTATTTTATTTTTATTTTACAATTTTAGTGTTAAGATTAATTATCGTCTCCTGTATTGTTCACATTTTCTATATTGGTCAGTTTAATGTGCTTTTATTGCAGAAAATTATTAAAGTAAAACTGTAATTTTGATCCCTGGAAAAATTATGGAAACCAATAAAATAGCCATCAAATTTTCTATAGTGAATATTAATGTTTTTGTTTATGTGTATTGTTTATGTATTGTCATATTGGATATTTTGTTCACTAATAAATTACACAGAAATACCTATGTATTTAATTTAATTTTAGTTATCTTTGGACAGGTTTCAGGTTAAAGACATTTTAGATATATTTTGTACAATCAAAAAGCAATCAGTACTATTAATATTATTTTTTATATAAATATACTGTTTATTAAATTCAAATGAAGGCATCAAATTTTCAGGCATTGTATTTATCCCTGATTTTTAGACCATTATTAAACAAAACCCAAATAATGATTTATTTCTATTCTGAATTGTATTTGCTGTTAGCATAAACGTAGCACAATAATTCATATTATGTACCAGCCATCCCATAAATGTTTGCATACTTTGCGTTTTTCATATTTCTGGCTTAACCTGATCAAGAGGTTTCATTTCACGAAATCAATTCATTAAAAACACCCACAGAAACGTGCTTTCTTTGATTGCTCAAAGTCCAGATTCTGTGGAGGCGTTCACAACGCTGCACAGTTCAGCTTCATGGACACATAAACATGATCCTGTGGGGAGACACAAATACTCATTTAGGATTTTCACTCTTCGGTTTGTTCATCTCAACACTGAGTGTTTTACACTCTTCATACTTTACCCTGGGTTAGTAATTAATGATAATAGACGTTGAAGTTTCACTCTGTACTTTCGTAAACCCTGGCTTGCTTGCTTGTTTGCATATTTATGACTTTAATAACATTGATTTAGGAGTTTACTTCAGATGCTGAACAGTTTTACTTACTGCGGATATGCAAAGTGCATGAATATTTTATGAGCTAAGCACGGAGGCGGTTTATGATTGGTTGTCTGTTGCTAAACGGCATTGTTTCTATACTGTAAATGGGAAGGATTTTAATTTAATGTAATTCTTCTGTCCCCTGTATGTTATCATTTTTTTATTTTACAGTAAATCCTTTTATAAAAAGAATGCATATCGTTTACAGTAGCTTTAAAGTTTTGTTTGCACTAACAACATAACTGTTGACTTTCTTCTTCTCTATAATAATTAAGCAATTTTGGGAAATGAGCATGATCAAACATGTTGTGGAGTGGAGGCTGGGTGGAGTACACCTGGATACCACATTATACTTGAAGGCTCATCAAAGCCATGATCAAATCTTTTTTTCAGGACATGTGATAAATGTTTTGACAGATGAAACCTTGTTTAAAGAAGTATGATTTGTCAAAGTCTCAAAATTGCCTTGAACTGAAGAATCATCCATATATGTTTTGGCATCACAAATCAGGGCACAGAAAAGTGTGACAAGCCCTATTACTACTCTTCAACTCAATGCCCAATATAAACACAATAATCACCTGTTAAATGGATCTGACAGTCATCTGTGTGCATTATAGAGTTAAAGCAGGCAGACATATTCACTCACTTCCTCTCATAAAGCTCTTGCTGTCCTCTGAGAAAGAGAGCGCTTTGATTCACAGGCCCACTGGGCTGCTCTGTCATCTGCAAACCTGTAAATGTCAGCAATTATTTAGACACACCGCGCCGTTCTCCGCCGGCTGCATCGACTATCTGCCACTCGTGAGGAATTAAGAGGCGACAATTATGTGGAGTGTTTCATCTTAATCAATTTACAACAAGTTTAAGCTACTGGAGACGTCGGCGTTATGTTGAGATTTGAGAAAATGAACACTTGACCTGTCTCGCTCCAGTGAACGCAAGCAAGAAAAAATAACAAGGAAGAAAAGACATTTTCATATGCATTTGCAAGGCTAAAATTATCTATGCAAAATAATTTTTATTCTAGTATATTTGTAAGTTTTCAGTTGTCCTTTTTAACTTTTTATTCATCAAAGAATCCCAAAAATACATCACAGGTTCTAACAAAATATTAAGCAGCACAGCAGTTTCCAACAGGGATAATAAATCAGCATATCAGAATGATCTGAAGGATCATGTGACACTGAAGACTGGAGTAATGATACTGACATTTTTTAAAGTATATTATATGTATTTTGGTATAGTGGCCCATGGTGGCGGTGGGGTTATGGACAATGAACACAGGTGCATTTTATTGATGGTATTTTGAATGCACAGAGATACCGTGACGAGATCCTGAGGCCCATTGTTGTGGCATTCATCCACGACCATCACCTCATGTTGCAGAATGATAATGCATGGCCCCATGTTGCAAGGATCTGTACAGAATTCCTGGAAGCTGAAAACATCCCAGTTCTTGCATGGCCAGCATACTCAACGGACATGTCACCCATTGAGCATGTTTGGGATGCTCTAGATCGGCGTATACGACAGAGTGTTCCAGTTCCTGCCAATATCCAGCAACTTCACACAGAAGAGGAGTGAACCAACAGTCCACAGACCGCAATCACCAACCTGATCAACTCTATGTGAAGGAGATGTGTTGAACTGCGTGAGAAAAATGGTGGTCACACCAGATACTGACTGGTTTTCGAAACCCCCCCCAATACAATAAAACTGCACATTTTAGAGTGGCCTTTTATTGTGGCCAGCCTAAGGCCAGCCTAATAATCATGCTGTCTAATCAGCATCTTGATATGCCACACCTGTGAGGTGGATGGATTATCTCGGCTCACTGACACAGATTTAGACAGATTTCTGAACAATATTTGAGAGAAATAGGCCTTTTGTGGACATAGAAAAAGTCTTAGATCTTTGAGTTCAGCCCATGAAAAATGGGGGCAAAAACAAGTGTATATTTTATATATATATATATATATATATATTATTCAGTAAGGATTAAACTGATCAGACCGACAAAAGATTTCAAATAAAAGCTGCTCTTTTAAATATTCTGTTCATCAAAGAATCCTGAAAAAAAGTATAAAATATTTAATTACAAAAATATAATACACAACTGTATTCCACATTGATGACGATAATAATAAATGTTTCTTGAGCAGCAGATCATATTAGAATGATTTCTGAAGATCATGTGACACTGAAGACTGCAGTAATGATGCTGAAAATTCAGCTTTGCATCACAGGAATAAATTACATTTTTGAATGTATTCAAATAGAAAATAATTATTTTAAAAAGTAATATTTCACCAAAATCAAATTTAATCAAATAAGTACAACCTTAATGAGAATAAGAGACTTCTTGGAAAACATTTTAAAAAATGTCACCGAAGCATAGTGAGTTTCTGGATATTTATTATTTTCTTCTCCCGAGTTTAAGTGCATCTTGAACACTTCCAGTGTGGAGATCCTCGAGCTGTGGTGGTGTGACATGAAGTGTAGTGTAGACACGTGTCTAACCTAATGCATGTCTTCACACTCCTGCAGGAGGTTCCAGCTGTCCGAACTCCAGTGCCCTGCAGGAGGTGCGGAACTGTAATGAGCATCCGTGTATCGTGTACCACTGGCAGACGGGGCCCTGGGGACAGTGTGTGGAGGACACCACCACATCCACCCTCAATACCTCCTCCAGCACAGACAAGTCCACCTGCACCATGGG